>QNGE01005843.1:17907-38137 GCA_008508345.1 Paragonimus westermani
CGAGGTCAACATAGACCATGCAAAAGTGGTCGCGCGGGCGAAAATGAAAGGGGAACGACTTGTACTCGAAGCTCTCTATTCGCGGGATTCGTTCAATCGACACGTTGACATAGACAGCCACTACGTCAGCATCGTTGACGGTGAAACGAAAAGCGAGCGAAGACAGACGGACAGGCGGACACGGTGAGCGGTAGAACAACCTCACTCCGACACATTTATTTGTTTGATAACGGATCCTAGTGTGGATTTGAAACGTCACAATAAATCGTTCACCACTCAGTGTCTATCCTCTTTTTTGATTAATTTAAATATGCTACCTGAGCTGCAGACATTCTCTTTGATTAACCATATATATATCCCAGATGTTTCCCTGAAGCATTGGTAGTGTGCGGGACAACCAGCTACTGGTGTAAAATACTGAGTCAGTGAGTCCGAATCTGTTTTCATTCAGCACTTTCATTTATCTTTTTCAGATAGCAACTATTGTACGTGGATATCAGTCGATTCCCAGGAGGCAAACACGCAGAAGACATCTGTAACCCAATGGCCCTTCTACTTAGTGTTCACCTGTTGGAATGTGCCTCTATGCTCTTTGGTGGATGGTGAATCAGGCGATGGATTTGAAGCAAAGTTCAATAAACACATTGAGAGCCCATGACAGCAAAAGAAGGTGGTAATCTGACGCGTTCATAGACCACTAACATGAAAGGATTTACATGGAGACCTGTATCCCCTACCTCCAAAGAACAAATACTGAGTGGATTTCCAGTGAACCCGATGCCTACGGTCTCTTATAATTTACTTTTGTACGTGTATGTATACTCTCTCATTAACGTCGCCCGAGCCTTCTTTTGAAAACATGTAAATCCTTTTTAACTGCACTGGTTACCACCATAATAAAGGGGAGGTGTCGGACAACGTATCTCCTTATTTTTCGTTGAATTGTTGGCCAAAAAATCAGCCACAAGATGAAATATTTTGGCCCCGGGTTTTTACTGGCCTTCCAAAGGTGGACGTTGTGAAAGTCACTACCTACGCCGTGTATGGAATCACTTATCCTACGTTGCCTGAATCTACCTTCTGGCATTGTCTCCTTTTTTGCATGTTATTTTTTAAGCCTGACGGATTTCACCCTCTCCGTGAGACGTACTATTTCATTTCAGTTGCACATATACATTTGCGTCGATTTGCTGCCGTCATAGCTTTCCAGTGTTATCGCACTGTTAATTGGTCTTGAGTAGTTTGAATGGACACAATTGGTGAGCCCTCCTATTTTTGGACAGCGTTCCCTATTAGACTTTTTGGCCTCATTTGCAATGCTTGGCGCTACGAACACTGTTATTAAAACGAAGCACTGTTGTGCTAAAGTCGCTTGAATATAGTAAGTGCAATCACCGGCTACGGTTTCACAAAATCGGGGCCGTTTTTACTGCCGGGTGAATAAAACCCGTGAAAATAAAGTTTCCACGTGGTGCAATTTTCTCCTTCCGCTGTCGCGGTAGAGACCGAGGATCTGTTGGAATGTGCTCACCCTGGTTTCCTTTACAACTTTCCCAAAGAAGTAAATCAAAACTCTCCGTTAAAGCAAGCCACCGCTTCTAATCTCAACTGCCGACTCCAAGCTCCAGGTTAAAGCAGAGGTTCTAATCCGCACTCATAAATGACTAACTTCCTCCGGAAAATTAAACCATGTGCCTCTGTCCACAGCATAAGTGGATACCCTTGTCCATTTAGATGGCCAGCCACCTGCAGGTCTGGGTGAGTCTATCTCAAACCCTTTCGTCCCCCGAAATAGTCTCGCTGAAAGTTACTTCATTCTAAAGCTCCTGTGTGGGCTGGAATCACTTCTGGCACACAGGAGAACTCATGCTTGGTTCGCCCCTAGTTTTCGCGGGTGCATAACTACAAACTATCCACCAGTGGCCCGAAAAGCGGAGGCGATTCTAAAGCCGTCAATCTTAGGCAAACAGAAACGGCGAAGCGCCCCAGAAGACGCCTGCACATGTTCATATCGTGATAAACCCCCCGCCACTTTGCAAGGTGTCCGGAGTTCAGGCGCCGTCTACACATTATCTTTCGTTATTAGGTTAGCTTCCTCAGGCCACCTTATCTCTCCACACCCAGCAACATGAGGAGATGAGTACATATCAATTGTCCCAGCCTTTTAAATAAACCACTAAAAATCATACAGTTGGCCCATGACACTAGCCCTCAATGAGATATCTACACCTCATGAGGAATTCAATCTCTGGTTGTGGAAAGCTTCGTTAATGATGATCCGTGAGAGACTGGACACAACATGTCAAGTAATCAATATGGCATCGCCAAGGACGGACAACTCGCTTGGCCCAATTGTCAAGGATTAAGTTTACCCAGTAGACTGTCGGTAAACCACCGCTGGGAAATACTACCGGGGCTTACTATCAGCTTTTGATTTTATCTGTTACTGGGTCCAAAAAAGCTGTAACAGAATTCATTTTGAAACATGCACAAAGCAGACTTTAAGACCCTGAGGTGATTCTTAAGCATACCTAACCCTGAGTCTGCTTCTGGATCTAAAATTTCATTCTTTTAAAGTATGGATTCACGAAGCTCTCAAGGAACTTGTTTCTCGCAATCTATGGAAGTCCTCCTCTCGTGCACCGCTCCTGAAAAACATGTTCCTGGCGTGCGATCTCGTCTGTTTTCTAAACAGAAACTAATGAGCAAACCTGAGGACCCGAAATTTTCTCACACAACACGAAACACGCGCAAACTGCAAATCCGTCAACACATAACAGGTACACAAAAATCTTACTGGTAGCTTGCGAAAATATATGCGCAGCCAAAGAAAAAGCAAGCCTCTATCGCTTTTGTTGCGGCTGCCCAACGGAGGTAACTCCTCCAACCCCCAAGTAGTCGCTGAGGTGCTCAGCTAGTAACTATTCAACGGTCCGCAATACGGTTCTCAGTTGACTATGTCAAAGCCACGGCTGATTCCCGCACGGCCATTTTGTAAATAAAATGCAACCTTATGACACCCAAGGAGAGACTTTGTGTCAAATCGCACACTTCCTTGGTAACGGGTCTTTCAGAATAAAAGCCGGGTCAGATCTTTCTTCCGCTTCCCCAATCTTTGCACGAGATCTTCAAGGATCGGCGTTTGGTATTCTGTTATTACTGGTGTCAGTGATCTTTCCGACCGCATTTCCGGCAACGCTCTCTTTTATGTTGAAGACCTAAGAAACTTGGGGTGATTGTGATCCCGGTGCGACAGTGGTAGATGCTGATCAGATGATTGGAACCTCCTTCTAAACGACAGCGAATGTGCACGTGTTACCCGGAAGGACTCCAGGAACCTATTCGTGATACACAGTGCAGTAGATATCTCGAAAGCTGATTTGAAGGGCCTGAGAACTTGACTGTCGTTTACCTCATCTTTCTACTATCTCCAGGTGGTCTCTAAAACAAGAGAGCTTGGGAGGATAAAAACAGCATTTCTCGGCTTTGAGAGGGGTGTTTTTCAAACGCTCCGTGAAGTCCGTATAAAACAAATGCTTGAGTATACCAACTGATGAACGTATACGGTGAGTAGCCACCAAAACGGTCATTGGCCTGCAGCATTTCTCTTGAGACTGGTATCGAGATTATCGATATTTATCCACTTAGCCCTTCGGATGAAAACACAAGAAACTCTACAAGTTCTCACCTTGGACTTGCTGCATATTTTTCTTACAGGTTTATCAATCGTCAGAGCGACCTTCCATTCGGTGTGTCAGGGCGTTTCACCAGGGACTGTCTGTAAGTGTTATTAGATTGCAAAATAGTTCCGTTAAAAATTTCCCCCTTAAGCTATACAACCCTGAGTCTATAGAGTCACCTCCTTCATCCAAGATGGCTCTTAATTGGCTCGATTTAATCGCACTCCCCCGGGTGGATTGGGGTCACTTTCCACCACCACCCGTCAGTTGCTCAGGTTTTGATGAAACGACCGCTACTCCCCAAGAGGGGTTGCGAAATTCTGATCCCATCTACGCTATTAGGACTGCTTTCTCAACCTCTTCTTTGTGCTCTTTTGTCTCTTTTTTACCCAGCCAAATGGGGAAGTAGCCCTCAAATGCGCGTATACTAAATGTCTGTGCCTTTTAAACAAGATACCGGAAATTAGACAGATGGTCCAAGATACCACGACATTCTTACTTTTACGGAGAACTGGCTCTCCTGAGATATCAGTGTACTGCATGTTCCTGGTTACTCACTGTACCAAACACTCCTCCCGTGAACGTATGGGAGGCTATGCTGTCTTCCTAAGCCAGAAGCTCCCGGTGCTGTCATATAGGAATTTACTTTTCAAGAGAAATGCGACGCACTCTGGCTCAAACTTCAGATTCGTAATCGTGGCACGCTCCTTAACGCTTTCATTTGCCGTTCGGCATTGTGCAGCGCATCCGACAACGAGGCCATTCTTCCCGTCCTAGACCGTCTCTCGTCTACACAGCGTTCCCCCGAGCTTATCATGGCTGACTTCAACGCACCTAAACTCAACCGGGTAGCTGCTTCTCACGGGGACTGTCATCGCGGATTTTCGAAACCCTTCGCAATGGTGATCCACGAGGAAGACTAAACCCAACATGTCAAACAATTCACAAGGCATCGCCCAAGAGAGACACCCTCCTCGCTTGGTCTGCTTATCAGAAATGAAACTCACCCAGTGGACAAAGTGGTCATCAAACCGCTGCTGGGACACAGCGACCACTTGCCACTAGATTTTGATTTCATTTGTTACTGGCTCGAAAAAGCCGTAACAAAGACTCCATCCCGAAATTTCCATAGAGCAAACTTTAATGCACTAAGGACATTCCTAAGTACAGTCAACCTCGTATCTGACTCAGGGAATTCAGACTACCATTCTTTTGAAGCTGCCATTCACCAAGCTGATAAGGCGTTCGTTCCTGGCAAACTACGGAGGTGTTCTCGCTCACCTTTGCCGCGGAACATACGTCGCCTTCTTGACTTGCGTTCTAGTCTGTTCTCTGAACAGAAGCTAACGAGCAGGCAGAAGGATCTAGAAGCCTTTCGCTCTGCACGAAACAGGTGCAAGCGGGAAACCCGTCAAGGCATCCAAAAGGTACACACGAAAATCTTACTGATAGCCCGCGAGGATGAGAATTTTCTTTCCAATTACGTATGCCGCCAGAGAAAATCGAGGCCCCACAATGATTCCTCTATGGCTTCCCGACGGGGAAACCTCTTCCGACCCCTCAAGTGATTGTTGAGATGTTCAGAGAAGATCACTCAGCAGTCTGCAACGTGGTTCCGCCAAACTGGCATCCAATCCTCCCGTGGAGAAACCCCCAATGCCAACTTCCGGCTTTTCTATGCTCGATGTTCAGGATCTCTCGTTTAAGACTAAACCTTATAGTGCAATGAGACCAAACGCGATTCATTCCCGGATTCTTAAAGAAGCGGCCCTTGGCTTGGCAGTGCCCCGTCATAATCTGTTTAAACACACTTCTTACCGCCACTGTTCCGGAAGCGTGGAAAGATGCCACTGTCACACCCATATATAAGGTAGGCGAACAACACTCTCCTGCTAGTTATCGACCTACCAGCCTTACCAGCAACCCATGTAAGGTAATGGAAGGTCTGATAAAAGGCGCCATCATTGGCGGTTCTTATTAAATAACCTCTTCTCTACTCAGCGTGGTTTTCTTTCCGACCGGCCATGCAGAACCAATACGTTAATTTTCACGGGCAGCTCGACAGAGGTCAAAGACAATGGTCACACCCCCGATGCCATCTTCGATTTTGTCAAACCTTTTGACCGTGTTCCATACGGTCCCCTTCTGTATAAACTAAAAGCTTATGGCATCCAAAGAGGTTCTCCGCTGGATTACATCCCTTCTTGGTAACAAAACTTTTGGAGTAAAAACCGGATCGGATCTTCCTTTCCCCCTATCCGAACTCCGCTGGAGTTCCTCAAAGATCTGTATCTTGTCTACTGTTGTTTCTGACATTCATAAATTACCTTCCCGATTTTACTTCTAACAACGTTCTGCTATATGCTGACTTGAAAATCTGGAATGCTTGTGATTTCAAGACATTAGAGACTGACCTTGATCGTATTAAGTGCTGGTCGGATAACTGGAATCTCCCATAAAAAACGACAGAAAGTGTACATACATACTCCGGTAACCTATCCGTAACACACACTGCACACAGCGTTGATCTGAAGACCTAGGGATTTGATTGTCGTTTGATGTGTCTTTCTCTTATCACCACCAGAAGAACTCTTGGGGTGATAGAAAGAGCCTTACACCGCATAGACAGATGTCTTCCAAACGCTATACGGGGTCCATATAAGATCACCAAATAAGTATGCTACTCAAGTCGTGAACAGTGGTTTGAAGGAAACACTCGTCATCGGATGTCTAGCGAACAGCCACTAAAAAGGGTCACCGACTTGCGACATTTCACCTAAGGGTCTCGCCTTTAAATTTTTTTGTTTTCATTCACTTAGGTTTCGAAGACCCCGCAGTGACTCAATCCTTACAAACTTTTTTTTTAACGCAAGACTTATATAGCAATTCTTTACCTCGGTAGCTGGGAACAGTCTAAGTGACCACAACTGGAAGCTCCACAAGCTTCGACTTCCGATCCTTCTTAGGCAACAGTTCTTCTTCTTACAGCGTTACTAACCACTGAAATGAACTTCCATTAAAGATTGTCTGTTGCTCCTCTAAGGATCGTCTCCAAATGTTATTAGATTCCCCTAAACTTCAGACATTTTGACTGGTGTTTCAAGCTGTTCTTGGAACTTCCAGTAAATCCAAGAGCGGTGCTACATCCTGTTTTTAATGGCTGTCTTTCCGGTCAACAGAAAAACGGCTGGATGTCGGACTGATTGTTTCCGGACGACTTGGGCCTCCAGCCTTCAACCCATGTACAAATCACCGGAAAATTCCGCTCTCGATACTTCCTCTAATCCCCAAGAGTGGCGCTACAGTTTGCAGTGACTGCCTTTCAGGTCAAGAGAGACCTACTAGATGTTGAAATATAAAGACTGACTGGATCCGGGTGACCTGGGCCTGCAGTCTCGAATCCGCGTACAATTCGCTAGAACCGCTCGGGAGGCCACCTTTTCTGAGTCGTCTCAGTTTATCAACACCCACCTCACTCCGTTTATAAATACACTCTCGTGTCTATTTGGTTTCGATATGGTTTTCCGGTCATATCAAAACTCATTGAGTGTGGTTGGGTTGATTACACGTGTAGTAGTACTACTATAGGCTTACCTTTCTCCCAGAAGACCTTCCAGAACTCAAAGCCTCCCAGTCCATTATTTTTTGATCGGCTTTCGCCTTCTCAACCTGCATTTGAAAAAAAGCACTTCAGAATTATGGACATACCTCAGATTGCTTGGATTTAAACTTAACAACGTCTTCGTTGAACCGTTCTTGGAGTTTCTTACGAGCCGCTTCAATGGCTTCCCTTCGACGTAAGGCATCGTCAGGATGCTGTATCTGAAAACAAGAATAAAATATTTACTCCGCGTTGTACATATTTAACACTTCCGTCTACTCTGAAGTCCACATAAACTAACCACATGAGAATCCTGAGCATGACGATGCGTCCAGTATTTCTTCACAGAAAAATAAAACACACCAAGTATGAGCACAAAAATCCACGCGGAAGAAGAAGCAACAGAAAAGTATGACCCCGTTTTAGTGTGCTCCAATGTACCCCCATCGAAATCGTCCTCGACCTCAACGGTGGAATCCATGTAACGCAGAGGTTATATCGCGCGGGCCCAGCGGTCCACTTCAGCCCACTTTTCAGGGCGAGGCGGCTTGAGCCAGAAATCGTCCAGTTTCTTGCACCGGTGAACTTCTTTGGGCGCCTGTTGCTGCGAAGATGAGAGGAGTTTTCCACTTTCATGAGCGCTACCGCTTAAAAGCTAATGTAACGCAAATTGCTATCCACGCCATTTTGCTTTCGATTGTTTAGGTTGTGTGCATGTTTTATCAGGCCTCGAGCTCACGCTTGTCTCTGTTATCTTCTGGGGGACTATCGTTAGAACCTCAGATACGCGATCCTTAGGTTCACCGCGATTTACTAGTCACGTTGAGCACGAGCTCTCCGATGCATAACAGCAGACCAGGGACTACATTCTTGTGCGCCTGTGCGAATGAGGGTGTACCAAGCGTGTCTGCGTGGCGATTTGCGTTGAATTCATGCGCTGGCGCGGGTGGATGGACACTGACGATTAAGAATACAAGTATGTACCCGACAATATGCGTACGTTTGCCCAAAGACTGTAACAGGTCCACCGAAGAGAGTTTTCCACTGCAAGTGTTTTGAGAAGGCAAACTTAAGTTAGTGAAGTTGGGAATCTCGTGTTCCAGATTCAGGTCGTTTTTAAATCTTCGGAGCATTACGTTTTGATGTCGAGGCAGGCAGTGGGTGCTAATTCGACTCATTAGAACCATCTCATCTAGACAGCCGGAGGTATGAATTCGCCAAATAAAACGTTTTTTAGGCCTGCCTAGAGTACTGTGTTCTGGTCTGGAGTCCAAACCTACAGATTAATGAACGGTGCCTTGTTAACATACAGGGGATAACTACTGGATTGGCACATACGACGATGCTCTTACAGTGCACTGACAGAATGGAAACCCCTTCTAATCCCCCCTGATCAAAGGTGGCTCCATGAGGACCTGATAAGAGTCTTCAAGGTCATCGTTGATCGTACCAAAACACCAGCTGCTGTCTACTTTCAACTGATATGCGTACCTTATCTACGACGGCGCCATATGATTCACAAGCCATGAACAAATGAGGAGGTCCATGATTCATTTTTCTCCCAGAGGATGGTGAAATTAAGGGATAAGGTCCGTGTATACACTCCTGACCTCGGCAGTCGAAGTATCTGTGTGCCAGCAGAACCAAGTCGGATTCGAGTGTTCTTCGATCTAAATCACACTTGCTGTGCTGTCCATTTCTCATGTGTATATGTCTGTGCAATTCGCGTGCACGTATATTTTATGTGGCTTTGTCTAAAAGGTGGTGGCTGCATGCAGGTACGCACATGTGCACATCTTTCTTATATTTCTAGCATGGATTATGGCTACGAAACCTTTCTTAGCAGTGGTTAGGTGTTATTTGAACTAACACGCCACTGTCCAGCATATTTCCAAACAGAGACTGCAAGAGCATGATTGCTTGTAAGGATACACGGGAGGTAAAATGACATGATTTGTCTTGCGCTGTCATAAACGACCAAAACCTTTCTCCATGTGTCCACCTCCTCGCTGTTGAGTCCAGTTTCTAGCACGAAGCGGCTTGGGTCAAAAGTCGTCCAGTTTCTTGCGCCGGTGAGCTTCTGAGGACGCCCAGCGTTGTGGAGAAAGAATAGTCTTCCACCCTAGATGAAAGCTGGAGAGTTCCAGCTATCGTTGTCATGTTGATATTGTCAAGGTCCGTTGCGTTATTTTGAGATTGCTGAGCTACGAGTGATGTCGAAAGATGGCCGCAAGCGTCGCCCTCTTCCCCAACTAAAATGCATTACCCATCTGTGTTCTTACACCATCTACTTTTGCCGTTTCCCTCACCCCTAATTAGTCCGAGCCCCGTAAACTTCTAAATGTCAAAATTAGACATTTTCCTTCTGTATTTTTTCGAGTAACTTGTGGTTCCCGTCGTTTCTCGATGCACGAACAGTCGTTTTGCCCTGACCCAACCAATGATTATTTGTTTGAATAGGCTTAACTCGTTTTATCGTCCACCACTGTTGATCGTTGCCTGGTTGTCGATTTTCTGTACAGGCACTTTGTTTGATTCCTAAGGATTTTCACATTCTAGTTCTGTTGAATCGTCCGCTAACGATTCAAGTTCACACCGGGTTACTCGTAATCTGTTGATCCAGTAAATGCCTCTCAATCTTCAACGATAGAGATAATCTATCCTCGAAATGGCTAGTGAGAGGGCGCTCGTAATAACTGGATTCGATACGGTACTAACTGAGTAAATGCACAAGAAAATTGAGTCTCTCACCTCGAATGTGAAAACCATCAATAATCAAACAAAGTGCCTATACAGAAAATCGACAACCAGTGTAACATGCAGGCCAGCCGACTCCACTCTGGATGCCCGNAGAAGTTTACGGGGCTCGGACTAATTAGGGGTGAGGGAAACGGCAAAAGTAGATGGTGTAAGAACACAGATGGGTAATGCATTTTAGTTGGGGAAGAGGGCGACGCTTGCGGCCATCTTTCGACATCACTCGTAGCTCAGCAATCTCAAAATAACGCAACGGACCTTGACAAAACCAACATTGGCCCCCGAAAACCCACTGGTTTTCCAAAATCAGGGTGGCAATATGAACGGCGACAACGACCGGTTCGACGGAGTGGTCCACACCTGCTGTTTTATCCGTAGCAACTTGGTGTTATTCCGCATAGGCTTCTAGAAAACAAAGTGATCTGATGTCCCGTCTTACAGTGCCATCTAAAGTTCTCACCGACACCTGGCGCACATGTCCGTCGTCACCAGGAAATACCTCGGTGATCACACCGTGGGGCCAAACACTTCTTAAGGCCCGTTCGTAAAGTAGAGCTGCATTGCCTAGTTGAAGATTCCGCGAAGATTTCAACCACTTAGGCGTAATCTGCAACTGGGGTTGGTAATTTCACCACCATCGTCTCCAAAACACACTAGATAAGTGCTATGTTTGTCCCCAGCCCTTGCAGTAACGTTCACGCACTATCATTTCATCTGTACTCAGGCCTATATTCAAGCGTAAAGAGAGCAACTCACAAGGACGAAGCACCTGGGGATTATCTGGGTCATCATAAATAGGCCTGAGTGGCCTATCGTTGGCGATTCGTTCGACTTCAACCATGTTGGTAACAAGTGACCCTGCATTCATTACCTGTTGTTTTATTGACGACGGAACTCGTCTCACTGTTTGGATCATTCTCTCCCAAGTCCCGCCCCAAAGACTTTCACCCGGAGGATTGAAACACCAATAAATTATTTGATTCAATAGCTTATCTCTCAGCACACACTGGTCCAGTTGTCGCAGCCTTCTTTTTAGCTGCAATTCGTATCCAACACGGTTGGAACCCTTGTCACTGCAAATGGCGTCCGCCTTGCCCCGCCTTCCGAAAAATCGCACCAGGGCCATGCGAAAGAAATCTGTAGACATGGAATGTGCCAATTCGATGTGACTGGCTCGAGCCAGTAAACAGGTAAATATGCAGCCATGACGTTTGAGCTCGCCTTTTTCCATACGCACCTTGAATGGGCCGAAATAATCCACCCACAGTATTTGAATCGGTAGCCGTCCATCGACGCTCTCATCAACGGAATTGTTGCTATTGTTTGAGGGCTCTTCGTGGCATGAATCCCTTCACAGTGACAGCATTCACCTAACACTCACTTAACGGCCGCCATACCTTGTAAAATCGAAAGCCTCCTGATGCTGGCAAGTACATGGAAGGCATCCATGTGCCCTTCGGACTCGTGATAGTGACGTATCGAAAAACTTGTGACAACATCGTGACAAGGAATAATCACCAGCTTCAAAAGTTCTAGGTTGTCTGGTCGGATACTACCGCCAGGAAACAGTGCTCCATCTATCAACGCTGGCCACAATCTTTCAAGTCTACCCACCTTACGAGGATTTGTATGCAGATCGAACAGAAGCTGTCTCAACTCCGGTTGCTCCTTTAAAAATCATTAGGGTTTCCACCGGGTCCACCCGGACCCACTCTTGCACAAGGGAAGACAGACTAAGTTTTCCTAGTCTGTCTTCACACGAGTTATCCCACATTCCTTCCAACAGCCTTGTAGAGCACCTCTGAACTTTCTCAAGTACCTTCGTGTCTTTTATCAAATGCAGGCTCCAGGCCTAGATACAGCATTCCAGATGTGGCCCAGCATGCGCTCTATAAGGGAGAAGTGATACCCCCCCTCTTCTTGAGGTGAACGTTTACTTCATCACGTGCAGCGCTATATTTCTTTACCGGGCTGCCTCTGAACACTATTTAAAAACTTTGGAGTTTTTTAGCTGTCTTTTTCCTCGTCAGCTGCTTCTTCTCACCCTCCTTACCAAAAACCTGGTCGGCTCCGGCTGTTCTCCAGCGGACAGATGACTCTACTTGTATGCACTCAGAAGAAACTGAGGTTCACTTAACCACCTCTAAATACTGCGTGCCCATGCTATCAGAATTTTTTACAATCTTCACATCATCGGCAAAGATGCAGCGTGGACACTTCGGGTTTTCGAAGAGATCATTGATAAGCAATAACAGCAGGTGTGATTCAGGCACCAATCCCTGAGGTACCCCACTAAAAACTACACATGTGAACTTGTCCCTTGATATATCTGCCCGGAAGGTGCGACTCCTCAAGAAGCCCTGTATCCACCCTAGTAGTCATGGAGGGAGACCGAAGGTCTTTTGTTTGAGAAATAGCATGAGGTGGTTCACTGAAACGAATGCTTCCGTGAAGTCCAAGTAGCAGACCTCAACTTTCTCCCTGTACACATACTCTCCGTGATCGCACCGAGGAAGCAAATCGGGTAAAAGAAACAAGATCTATGCCTCAAGAACCCACGTTGGTCCGCGGAGAGATGCCTATTCCAAGTTAGGTGCCTCGCACTACAATCCTCAGTAGTTCTTTCCAGTAGCTTCAAGAAAACTGATGTGAATCATTAGTCAGTATTTCCCCACCTAGCGTTTCTTGCCCCTCATGGATAGGTACAAACCCTGCCCTCTTTCATTCATCTGAGATGATGGCTTTTTAGAGGGTAAGATTGGACAATAGGGTGGCTGGCTCCTACAAAACATCCCTGAGACCCTTAGTGTTCGTGTATAAAGACAGTCTGGCCCCATCACCTTATTCGCACCTAGTTTACCCAACTTATCCCTGACCTCTTCCTCTTCTATTCCAACCTCATCCATTATTAGCCCTCCTTCAGTCCCTGTGCTGGGTCCGATTGTGGCAGTTCTACAGTCCGGAACATGAATCGCCTCGAACATCCGGCAGAAACCCTTTGCTTTTTGTAGCGGTGTTTGGATAACATCGCCCCCAGATCCAACAATGCTACTCAGTCCTCTTCTTGGGGCTTCTTTGAGCCAGGACTTGCCAGAATCAACAGACTTGAAAGGTTACGTTTCTGGGTGATAGTGGTTCCGTGTAGCGGCTGGCGAATTGATCTCGAATGGTACCTGTTTCGCGTGAGATCAGTGGGAACTGTAGTGTTACTGTTCTGTGATAAACAGAAAAACAAGGTTCTCACGTGTGACAGAATATGTCATAGACCCCTGCGTGCCTCTGAGATGGTTTTGTAGAGTAAAGAATAGAAAAAGTAAAAGTTGAACGGAGGATATTTGTGATCGACGACGAAAGGGTCACTAAGTCATCTTAATCATCAGTCGTATTCTGACTCGAAGGAGGACTGAACCAAGCATACAGCAGACATTCACCAGGCCGGCAGGTGACCGACAGACAGGCAAAAACATACCAGGTGTTGGCCACTTAATCTTGTTTCTCGGTCGAAGTCGGGCTCTCATAAAGGGTGATCTTAAAAACTGTATGTGTCAAGTCCCTTTGATTGTTCATCTAGCATTTGTACAAATGACTGAGTACCGTTCGCTCGCATTACCGTGTCCCGTAGCGAGTTTCGTGAGCGAACTTGCACAGGAAAGCAGTCTAGTCTACGCATAAGAAGTGGACGCAGCTGACTTGAATTCAACGAGTGGTCAGGCAGGTTGTATGGGGCTACTATACGCATGGGCTTGTTGGGGTGAAGCTCATTTTGAAGTATCTCGTTAAAACATAAAACTTACCCGCGAGCTCTCCGGTATTTAACACTGAACAGTCACAGTGTATGAAGTTTATCCAAGTAGAATTTTTGAGACAATCCGTGTACGCTTTCCGAGGCTCTATGCAGAACCCTGTCAAACATATCAATGTGCCGTTCCAAGCAGGAAGCACATGCCAAAATATTAATTTCAGTGTGGAACGGTCAAAAGTAGCAAACAATTTCCAGGAGTTTCCATGGTGAACTGGCCCGATAGGTGGCTTGAAAGTTTCGCTCCATGAGTAGCCTTTCGAGCGAACATGTTACGGTTAGCGGATTGCGACGGTCCCCATACCAGTTTCTAATCACTAGTTGGAACCTAGTTCCATCCAGAAAGAAAGTGACCTACACCTGATTTCTGTCTAACAATAGCTTGTATTTATCGACGTTAAATGATAGAGCGTTTTGAGTGGCACGGTGTGAAGAACCTGAAAAATTTTGAAATGCATCTTTGTCCTGCAAGGAGTGGACAACACGGCAATTTTCATATCACCCGCACACAATATCTCGGAAATCAGAAAGCTAGGCACTTCGTTCACCAATAATGTGAATAATCTGAGTCTAAGAATGGAGCATTGATATGACTTGTTCCCTGCAGACATGGTTACCTGCCACTAACTGTTTCGCTTCCCATCCCCATGACACTTCAGCGATCTCAGCGAATGATACAAGGGCTTGGGGCAGGGGCCCAAGGCTCCCGGATTCAGTTGGTTTTTCTTGCTTAGTGCTAGCGGGCGTCTGTTGACCTTAAATGCGCCCAGTGGAAACGGGGTGTAGGTTCCACCCCATATACACTAGGTATTTGTGTAACATCGACGTAGCGTTTGTAATATGACAGACTCATTATGTGTGTGGCTAACTCCTGCTCGACCCTCAGCATGAAGAAGTCTGCAAGGACACTAGTATTCAGTCGGTCCAAGCAGGCAATAGATATCCCCAGTGCGGCGTTTAAATAGTTGTCATCCCAACCCGGAAGTGACGTGTGAATTTGAGATCGACAAATGTTTGCCGTGTCTATACATACTCAGTCGCCGGGAGGATTACTCTATCAAAAAAAGCCGTCTATAAGAAATCTGCGTGGTCCGGTCAATACCAAAACTTTAGTAGTTTCACACCAGTCCATCGCAGACGCGCGCTGCTGAATATACTATTCACACGAGCAAGACGAGTCTGTGAAGGAGTTAGACTTGATGGCATCTATACTACAATCAAACGGGTATCCAAAAAGGTTCATAGAAAGGCGAGGCCAACCGAAACCGCCTCCAGAACAGGTGGCCGCAATGAGAACAAAGAGTTTTGTAGAGGATTATCACTTCAAGATGATTATAGCCTACACCAAACAACACAGAGACTAGTGAATTCGATTTTTTTAAAACATACAACGCGGCGGAACTCTGTGTACTAGCCCGGACAGAGAAACTGCTCGTCCCTTCAATCAAAAGGGGTTAGACTGTCGATGCCACTTCACATTGTGTCTACCAATTTGAATGTAGCTGCAAAGAAAGTTACATAGGTAGAATCGAGAAGTGCTCGATCTCCAGAACGAAGATACATTTGCTTGAACGGATGCGGTGCTCTGTATCACAGAACAACGACAATGTTGTTGAAACATGCAAGCAACTAGCATCCGCAGTCGTGAGACACGTCCTAACCACCGGTCACGTTATCGACCTAATTTGTGCCTCCAGAATCCTATCACGTCACTCCAATTCGAGATTCTTGTGGTTTGATGAGGCGGTCACGATCGGTCGACTGAAGCCGACCCTGTTTGTTCAGAAGCAGTTACTCGCAAACTTGGCTATCCTCCGGACTTAATGACCTTTTCAAACCACCAACTGACTACCCACCTCGCCCGCCAACTGCTTGATATAAAAAACCCGTTTCGCGATGTTGTAAAGTTGGTACTGACAAGTCATTCCCAAATGTTGTCATCGACCAGTTTTCATGTCCTAGCGGTTTTGTTCAAACTTCTGGAGAAAATGAACTGTTTCAAATTTTTAATTTCAGGTCGTTGGAAAATGCATCTTTTCATGGGAGAACAACGGTATGTAGGATCGCTGTTAAGCGTGAAACGTTCTCGAGTTCTGCCCAGCCAGTTGACTGCTGTGTTTGGTACTGTTTGTTTGGTACGCCACGCCTCAATAGCAGCTGATTGTCGCCTATGATTGGGTGACACAGATTTAACTACAATTCTGTCTGTAGCAGCTTGTGTGCGAGCACTGGTTAGCTGAACTTTTCCCCAATCGGAAGGCCGCTCCAGTGCACTTTCTCTACATGTGGATCCAATGAAAGCTGTCGTTCTAGAGTGAGGAACTCTAATGACACGCACTTGGAAGGGACAGCCCAGGAAATATTCCTCCATCTCCTCAGTCAGGCAATTCTCAAAGCGTAATGCTCGAGGTTTGGTGGTAAATAATTTGGTAGATTCATGATATCAGATGAGACCCGCCTGCAAGAATTCAGGGATTCAGCTAGTTTGAATCGGCGGCAGAAACAGCATGTTTCAACGCGACAGGCGTTCCGCCAGCTGTGCTAAGAAACAGCCTAGAGGCTCAAAAATTTCACATTTTGATTCTGCTACCTGCCCACCTCACCGTCTTGAATGGAATGCACCGAGTGATCCAGGGAATGGTCTGTCCCGACAAGATTCCCCTCGGTTTGTTTAATGAATTATCATGGCAGTGAATTCACCGTCAGCTTCGCAACTAGCTTACAACACAGGCGGAGTATAACCTCAGAAACAAGGACTTCACCTTGGCAGCTTTTAAATCCCGGGAAAAACTACGTTCAAATTTTTCCCTAGTAAAATATTCATATATTCGGAACAAACTCCCGTATGCAATTAGATCCAGTGAGAATATACAGTAATTCGAACGAAGCTTAGAAACTTTTCTAGCAATGACGAACGTCACGTCCATTTTCAAGCCCTACTTGTCTTAGGACGTTATCTTTGAAAACGGACCTAATAACATCTGACGAAAACCACTGTTTTGCGTGATGTTAAGTCACGCACCCCTCCAACCGATCAAAACTACCGCTTTCAGAATAGATGTTCTACTTTTAGACTTGCCAGCGAACAAGAAAACTTGCCCATAGACAACACATATATGTGTCAATAAACATGCCAGTTAGTAACAACCCAATCATCCTGGTACACCATCGCCCCATACTTGTCGATAGCTTGTGTGTCTATGTTATAAACCACCATGCAAAAACTGTGCATGCTAAACATTTTTGGAAAAAACTCAGCCCGATTGTCTCATGACTGCATAATAAACTTCAGTCGCAACTCTTCCTTTTTCTCCCCTGATAGACCACCAGGCAACCTCTTGGTATTGTCAAACATTGTTCTAATTCTATATACCGGCCGTACAGAAATAATTGACATTTAAATCCAGCAGCAATCGTATATCAAGAAAAGCTTGTAATCGATCTCCTCTCGTGTTATTTGATAACAACTGCTCGCTAATGGTATATACTTCATCAATTAACACAATGTCATTAACGTCACATAGAAGGTTATGCCAGAATATCATTTGTTCCATTGTTCGTCATGGCTCACGTAGTCAGTTCCGCGTTCACACGTTCATCGCATGATTCCGCTCTCCATTCTCGGTTTCACTGACATATCCCGCGCAAAAGAACATCCCACCCCACCAGAACACTTAAAATTCCGCAATGGCTGAGCATATCGCGAGCTCCTTGAAATTCTTGGGAATTTGAGCGAAGAATGACGTCTAGTCGGGAGGTCCATGCGTTCCCCGCGAAAGTATATGCGTCTCCACCTCGCTCGCATCATGAAAAAATTTTCTGCACATTTTCCCAGGACTATCCACGTGGGATAATGATCAAATTCCTTGCCAATACACCATCTCCACTCTCCAATCACCCCTTATTGGTACGACCTCGATCACATTGTGGAGTCCCAATCGATGTAACAAATCAATTATTTTATCAAATTGTGCAGACCCCATGTACCATCGTCTCAATGCTATATAGCTCAAAGTTTTCTGCCTAAACCCGAATTTTTCCCTCATATGATGTCTGTTTTTGTCTGTTTTGTTGCTCTATTCGCATAGCTGACTCGTTGTACAATTTTCAGATTTGGTGTTCAAATGTGTGTATGCTTAAAAATCCGTACGTTGATCACGCTCTCCTGAGCGTGTTTCTCACCAATGCGTCGATAAATATACCATTATTATTAATGCTATCAAATGCACCGGAAAATCTGGTAAAGTGGAACCCGCGTGTATGATGGTGCCTACTGCGGTTGTCTAGCAGCTCACTGTCTCAATGTGATTTGTCTGGCTTGACCTAGATTCACAAGAGCCACGTTTGGCCTCACGCAGATGTCCAATGAGGTCCAGGAAGCCACGTATATCACCATCAGTCAGCCTTCCACAACTCTGAAAATTACATAGAGCCTCGCCACTGGGCTGTGAGTTTGAAGGCCGAGCGATCTGTTGCTTTTAATATTTGGGATACGGTGTAGGTTTTCCAGCCAGTGGGAACTCAACATAACTTTACCGGCGGATTCAACCGTGTGACTAATGGTTGTGACAAAATTTTCACATATTCTTCAAGTCTTATTGGTGTGATTTCATCAGAGCCGGAGATTTCTTCATCTTCAGGTTCAGCAGTTTGCGCACTACATATAGAGTGCTAAAGCTTAAGATGCCAAGGCAGTGTTCAGCGTACTACGTTTGGAAGACGTGCGGGTCGTTAATAACTTCTTGTCACCCACGACAGATTAATTTGCCGTAGTGTTTACCGAGTGTATATGTTGTCTTTTTGTCGTTATCAGCGAGTTGGTCGCATGATCTGTGGATCTGTGGAATTCCTGGCTTAGCTGGAGTCACACAAGATATATGGTCCTAAATATTTTACGGTTAATCACTACCCTGTTGAGTGACAGACATCGGATATCCTTATACCTTGCTCGCTTCGTTCGCTACTGGCGTTTCGAATCCGCGAAAATAATTCATAATCCTGGGAACTATGTGTGAACTACCAACGGTCAAAGGCGACGCTTCTCCGCTCGGGGGTTTAGACAATCAAAATGTATAAGTGGTTTCGGCTTATATAATTTTGGTGAACAATGAACACTTCTGCACATGACTACATCCAGCAAATTCCTGATCCACTTCCAGCGTCTACATATTAGGGTGCAGTTTTATGGTCAAGAAATGGAATACAGGGTACTTCCCACAAACGCAGAGCCTTTGCTCACGGAAGTCCAGCGAGTGACGCTTTCGGGGCGGTGGAGCTCCGCTGTATGAACGGGCCGGAACTGAGCGACGTCATGGCCATCATGTTTTAAAGGCCCAGAAACAGCCAGATGGCTGACAGCGAGGGTTCATTAGCCACAATCCTGTCTAACTGGAAAGATGCGCAACCGCACCACCATCTGACTGGCTGGTACGCGTGAAAATACTAGGAAGGTTGAAATACCACCTCATGGAAGATGTTGGACGTAACTTCATACCCCGCATCGTAAATAAGCCATCTAGAAGATTCAAATCGCCCATCAGTAACATAAGAGAGAACGCCAGTCTACATACGTGGTTGAGAGCCTGTAGAATCCGTGTACTTGAACCATTGAAGCTGTACGGTGAACAGTAGACAATGGCCACTAGAAATGCCTGCTTCCGTGACATCTAAACTGTAGTCCATACTGCTCCCGGCACCCTATCGAAGGCGTTGTCATGTAGCCTACTAGCTTCAAACTGGCGACTGATACGGACAGCACTACCCCTCCCAATGCATCCATTAAGATTACATTCCTGGAACCCCAATCCTGCTATCAACGATGGCTTCGTACAAACATGTTTCGATAATTCCAGTCGCCCTAGGCTGACAGCCTCTACAAACTCAATGCATTTCGGACGGCTTGCTTCACAGGCTTTGTTTGTTGGTATATAAGCAGTCTCGAAATGGAACTACCATAAAACATTCAGATGTCACTTTCGGAGGAGTGTTAGTGGCGCCAGTTAACTGCATGAATGTTATGACAGGTAGCTTAAGTGCAGAGCTATGGACAACCGACCATTTCAGGCGGTCTTAATGAGGGGGATGTAAGGTGCCAATCAGATTTTTCTGTGCTGCCAGCTTCAGCGGAGCCAGCACGTGAAGTTTATTTGCACCCTCCCATAAGTGCTCGTCATGACCCTGATCTGTAAAACACCGGCAAGTTTCGATTGCAATCCGTGCTCCGGGATAGACTTATGTTGACGCGGTCAGTCTTACCGCCTGTAGTCGGCATCAGTTAGTGTGAATCAGCTGGAACTGTTCCCCCAACAAACAGCCACTTCTCCCAAGCTTGCGCTTGGAGACCGTGCTTTCGGGCCGTAGAGTAGCCCTCAGAAGTCTTCGTTTGAGTATATG
>QNGE01005844.1:9741-38116 GCA_008508345.1 Paragonimus westermani
TTGAGGGTCCTAATTGGTCTCCTGTCTTGTTCCGGGCGTCCTAAGGGTATCTGTATCCCGTGTAAGCCGTGATATCAAAACGTAAACCGGATGACGTGCTACGCCGGCCGTCGCGCAGGATAACCCCGGAGGCCCTGTCTGCTACAAATGGCAGGGTGGAGAGGTGAAGGTACGCTACTACCAGACACCCGCCCCATACTGCGCACCATTGTGAATCATCGAGACGGAAATGCTCACTGGAGTCTGTTGCATACGCGTCAAGGCCGCCTGTGTGCCCCACACTCGCGCCTAGGCTCCAAGAGTGTTCTGATTGGCCTCGGCTTCAATGACCAACGGCTCACTCATCCATGCTCTTTAGAATGACCCGATTGCATGCAAATGCGACAATACACGATGCGCATCTACTGAGTGACTTGTTCTCACTAACGTCGTTATGGTCCGTAAGGCATGTAGCGGAAGGGGATCGAATGCAGATAAAACAGAATCTCAGTTCCACGATGACAGATGTGAAACGATTACGGGAAGGTGAAACGTTTCCCACTGGGACATGGAATGTGCGCACGCTACTGGCTTGTTTCGATACCATAGGACGGCCGAAACGGCTAACCGCACTGATCGTTATAAAGCTGATCCCGTACGGGATACACGTAACAACCGCCTGCGCGCTACTCACGAGCGAGCTATCACGAACACCCGATTCCAGTTTATTCGTTTTCAGGCAGACGAAACGGCGCATGCCGTTCTTCAACCCTGATCAAATTGAACGCAGCAATCTCAGTATAGTTCAACAAGTCTTAGCAAAATCAAAATTCTAAGCACGCCACAGGCCATTTACGGTGACAACGGTGACAACAATTTTGGGGCCGAGTTTACGTAAGGTTCCTCGAAATTTGCACTTGCATGAAAGTACGCACCACTATAATTCGTTGAAGTTTCTGTTAATTATTCGTGTGAGGACACGGACGATTGTTCACAACTCTTCTGTGTATGATGTCTCACTAGCAAAGCGTCTAAGACGAAAAAGGTAGTCGTTCACCTTCTCACTATAATTATCTAGCTGCATACATTTCGGGGAAAATCTTGTCACTTCCTGGTTTGCCCATTCGTGTTTCCTAAAAAAACTTGGAAAAACTGCTGCTGCCTCATGTGCACCCAGTAAATTTTGTAGCAGCTGAACGAGCCTATTTTTCCATACACGTGAGAAAAAAATCAAGACGTCAGGCAATTCACTGTTGAAGTTCAGAATGGAGGAACTCGGTGTTACCTCAAAAACCGACCACAGATTGGACCTTGCGACCGTTTTTATTACTAGAGCAAATATGCGCGCTCTGCAATGGAGCCTTTTGCTGCCTCTTAGTTCCACATTTTAGTCGGCTAGAATACTGTACGAACTGTATAAAGATGTCAGAGCTCCTGTGCTCGACGAACAGATATTTTAATAAAACAGCAGTTTGGGAAGGTCTGAAGGCCAACAAAGGTGGTGGTCTGAAAAGGTGAATAATCAGAGTGCAACCTGATTCAAATGCTGCCCGATGGTGGAAGAGCTTCAAGTCATGTGGCAGCTAACACTCCCGATTCCCTATCGATCACGAAAACCTGAGATTCACATTCAGTCAATTCATTTCAGTTTTTCCTCACACAATCCAACCGTTACAATGTTAAACTGGGTTCCTACGTTTGCTCTATTTCTCTTGCTGTCAATTCTGTCTTTTTCACCAGTCACAATAAATGAACCCACCTAATCAAAAATCCTATTGAACCTCCACCCAGTTTAGGCCATCGTAGCGTTAGATCATACATCCCTGTTGATGTTGTGATGTTCTGAAGGCGGTTATTATAGAACCTTCTGAAGTTTCTGTAAAAGGTATCGCTGAACATGCTTCGGCAAGTATGGGTTCTTCTCGACTCGCACCTCCTTATTATCAGTCAAGTGTTAACAGTTGCCCAAGTAGCAAACCGTTGCGGGGCCGGCACGGGTCCCTCGCGGGCCACGGCGGGCCAGAGGCGGACAGTGAGACTAGTGCCCCGCATGGGCCCCGCGCGGGTCACGGCGGGCCAATGGAAAAAATCGCCAGCGAAGCTTTCAACGCGGTCCGCAAAATCCGACAATTTTAAAAACGGCTTCCTCATCATTTTCGTTACGCGCTCCAGGATTACTGAAGCCGCCCATGAAGAATATTGCAAAAAATCCGAAAACATGAAAAGTTTATTGTTCAGTTTACACAAGTGCGTCGCTAATATACAGTTCATTATGCACGTGTTCAATAAATTTAGCCATCGACGTTGGAGCGACTGCAGCGCACTTCGATGCCCGGTAGTGAAACCTGCAGAGAGGAATGCAAGGGAAATATGTAATAAGCGGATTGCAGCAGTCGGACTGCAGAGAATGTTTTTAAAACAAATTGAACAACACGAGAAAGCATCCACGAAACATCTGTGACTTATTGAAGTAATCTAACGCAGTTTATGAGGGTTTGCAACAGCCTCCCGCTCAAAGGCGTGTGTGCGTCACATGCACATTATAGTATTTACCACACTCACAGAACAACCCATCACTGGCAGTACTTTCGAGGTAGTGTGTTTTCACAAATGGCATAAGAAAGAACATTCACTTCGTTAGTCGGTATCCAAGTCTACATCTTGCTGGTTAGATTGCTTCGGTCTACGTTTCATGCGCCATTCGGCTCGGTCGCGAGCGTTCCTGAACCAACGTCGCATGTGCACGCGCAGCTCTTCAGCGGAAATATCCGCGTACCTCTGTTGACTGCAGATAGCATCTTTAATGATTTATACGATGGATAATGGGTGATAAGACATTACCTTGGACTACCTTCATCAAAAGCAAGTCACAGGCCGCCCGTTTGTTACCAGTCCCAGGTCATGATGTATGAGAGGAGACATTATGTGACGCACTGTATCCACAACGTTGGTTCCACCCATTCTCGCGAGTGACTTCGTCTACAAGAAATAAGTATCACATTAACTGCAGCACTTAAAACAGCGTTGTACACATCTGACTTGGCCAACTCAGTTTCCGTGCAACCAGATCCTCCTGTGTTCGTGTGGGCGACCTGAACGTTTCAGGCATGGCTGCCGGTCTGGGGTCATTTGAGGGCGGAAAATTGAGGGCCATTTGCGTTTCCAACGCTTGCAACCTGGAGTTGACGGTTGACGATGTTACAACCATTCCTTCGACCAATTCCCAAATGGCCGCGGTGTCGCCTTGAATGGAGTCAGTGTCAATCCTTGGGGAAAGGTAAGTGCTGTACCATGTACTCACCTGCTGCTACTGTACATAGAATCCGAGTGATCAGACGACCTCGTGTTGGCGGTCATCCGTGCAGACATCGGGGAGTGCATGTCACAACGGAATGTGTAAACCGTTGAACTGCCAAAAATGGTTACACGGAACGACGGCCAAGTCAACTTACGAGATGGCTGTAGCCTCGGGTACCAACAGAGGTGGTAACTCAACGGAGTCTGCAGATTGCAATGTGGATGGCTCAGGAATGGAAGAACGCCGGGGAGGGCTGAAACGTCACAAACAAATAAGCGGCGATTTTTGCGACGACGTTACTTAGGCAATGCCGGTAGTGGTGGGACGGGATAAACTGAAGGCTCTTGACGGCCGGTACCCTTCTTCTTACTATCGTCATCGTCGTCAGAAGTGAAACACACGGGAACCCTGAAAGCAGGTGATGTTCATGTTGTCGGTATACTTATTGCTTTCTCTCTGCGTATCGTGTGTTAAAGTTTGTCAGCCGACTAGTGCAGTCGGAGCTGGTATCGGACGACTGCTGTACTGTCTCCCGCTCAACTGCGCGTGCATCGACGTAGGTGGCTGAACTGTTAGGAAGTAGGTGATGCAACACCTACCTGTTCGTGCCACATCGATTACTGCATATTGCGGTGTCGTGGGCGGCAGGTGCTCGTGCGCATGTAGTAACTTGTGATAGGCACACAAGTTGCAAATGCTCGGCCACCGCACAGACCACGCTGTGCTCGCCACAGCAACGGAGCTGTCTTCAATAAACTTGACGACGGAAAACATCTACAAACGTTTGTCATAGTCAACATCATTAATATCTCGAACTACTTCTACGACCATTTTCTCATCACATTTAGTACAGAAAAGATGAAGTGATCGGTTCATAGTATATTGTTCAGAGTGTTCAAAGTCGGTATGAAAACGCAGTATTTTACATTACGAATATGCATGCATTTGTAGTGAATGTCATGCACGGCGCAAGAATTTACTGTTCCGGATAAACTATGCACTTCAAAAATATACAAATGGGAAGACTGCAAACAGTGTGTAAAAGAATTATTATATCTAGAGGAAAAACGAAACCGGATTACATCACCGTAATATGCAATGAGTGCCGGTCTTCTCTTCACAATAGTAGCATTGTCAGGGGCAGTACTGGAGAAGAAGACATTATTGGGTAACCTCAGTATAACCTCATGAACTTGTGCAATATTCGAACAGGAACCATAAGAATACAAGTTTTATGGATGTGTTTGAAATCCCATATCTTCGTAAATAGTGGAGATAGAGCAAACACGAAGCATAAGAATCTTACAGTATTCCTTTTGGGCATTGCAATAATACTGCGGACATTTGCCTGTTCACACTGAATAATCTCAATACAACCTCATGAACCTGTGCAATAATCGAACATGAACCACGACAATACAACTTTCATGGATATTTTTGAAATTCAACTACTCAGTTATTATTTTACATAGAACAATAAACAAATGACCCCAGAAAGCACTCTCCGTGAGTGATATATGAGAATGAACAATAGCGGTTAATTTCTCACGTATTTTCTGCAGAATAGCATAACCGTCCAACGTGCACAACTCTTACCTCAGCGAGCTCCGAAAACAAACGATTAAAGATGTCTGACGTTACGATGTCATTTGAACAAATGTCGCTTATTTCGCTGAAATAATGAATGCAGATTTCGAGGTGATGTTCATGGGATGCTTGTTTCGATGATTTTTCTCATGGCCCACCGAAACCCGCAGGAAACCTTTCAGTCGCGACGGGCCATGTGTTACATGGGTGCCACTTCTTGTTTGGTAATCGTACGCCGTCGACTGTTGAATCAAAATGCATGGAGGTTTCGAACGTCTGTGGTTCATTATTCTTGTGTGCACGCAAACCACAGATGCACGATTCACTCTTCAGTTGTCCGGAACATCCTGGTGATATGCATATTGAACCGATTAGGCTGAAACTCAAAGGCAACACGAATTTTGTAGAGCGACGAATCATTCCTTTTGGGTTGCGCAAACCTGTCGGAAAAGCAGTCGGTCAACATGTGAAGAAAAAGTTGCCAACGCTTTTATATGGACGCTCACACAGAGTTCCATCCCAGATTTGATGAGTCATCCTAAGACAATGTTCTGGAAGGCAACAAACAACGCAGTACTCCGTATAATGCCACGACCGCGGAAGCTGAGTGTGTTCACTCAGCAAATCACTTGAGTTAAACAGGCATGTCCCAACAGGAAGCATCGTGTTGTACAACAAAATACCAACAAAAATTAAGCCATTTCAAGATGTCGCTGGATTTCTGCAACCTTTGACTTGGGTAACACCCATCGTGATTCCCTACAAACGCGACAGTATAACGGCTCGGATCTGCGATGTTCACTGAATGACGTAAAACTAATTCTTTTTGCACAGAGGCTGTGCCACTGTTGAACCAGAGAACATTCTGAGACACCGGATTGGCCCAGGTTTCGAAAAATACAAATAATCACTGCGTGAAAATTGAAGTTGAAATCTCTCATAAAACTGTTATCGGTTATGCATTTATCTATAATAATAATCTGGTTGTATTCCGCTCACGTCCGCGCCTACCCAAAAATAAACTTATATTTAAGAATCATGATGACCGAAATCACACGTCATACAAGATCCGCTGGTGCCAAACCACAATATCAGGCCCTATAGTCGATGGTGATCGTCCTGCAGGCTCTCTCAAAGTTTTTGCCGCTAAAATGGGTGAAGACATCCTGGTGGTTCTCACCTGTATCTCTCAAACTACAAACTGTTCTGTTCCCGTAGATTTTGTATTGGGAATTTATACGGCAAGGTATCTGACCTGGGAGCAGAATTCGCCTAACTGAGGGCAAACCGTGCTGCACTTGATTCCTCAAAAAAGAATTTTGTCTTCCTACCTTACACCTTCAAAATGCCCGGAAGTCTCGAGATGGATAATATTCGAGGCGCAAGCATATTCATCAACACGCTGGCAACAGAAATCACGAATCGGATGCATTGCTCGAACAACGCCATCGTATTCAATGTGCCAGATAAGTTGCATTTAGAAACCACCAAAAAGATACTCTCGAAGGCTGCTTATGTGGACCCATCCTCATATACCTGCATACATCTTCGTCAGAAGACACAAATTCCTGCTGCCAGCTGGTATTCAAATTCCAAAACAAAATAGTTGCGAAGCGGTTCATACACTGCTAGAACCTTATTAAGTCTAAAACCCCGCTTGAATTGATGAGTTATTGAGGACGAAACGCCACTTGACAGGGAATGTCAAAACTTTTTATCGCGCAGGATCCCCGTCTCTAAACATGTCACCCAGGACGCATCAAAACAGGACACTACGATATCAAAGATGATGAACTGGGTCCCAAAGGTAGCGTAGCTTCGCGTTGTTGCACCATGCCTGAGTACTCCAATAATCATACCAACAATTCTGATGCCACCAGAGAGAAAAACATTCGCCGGCCTGATTGATCTAGTAGTGTCTCAAAAGTTCCAACAGCGTCCCGAACGTAGGGAGAACTTCAGTCGAATAATCAACTGGCAAATGAGAGTATGCAGACGACCGTGCTCATACTGAACGCAATGAGGCGCATAGATCTCAATTTATCTGCGCGTAAACTGGCTCGAATTAGGCAAGACATCAGCAGTCTTTTAGACGAAAACACGCCGGCGTCTGGAATTTAACCCAATTCCGCTGGAATTCACAAACCGACTACCAGTGGGGTATCCGTGGTAATGAACTATCCTCAGATCACTACCACGCGGGCCGCCCGATGTCCCTTCTGGGCATCATAAGGGAATGAATAGGCAAAAACTGCAAATCTATACCCAGTGAATAAAATGACTCATTCCTTACCAACCCCCAGTTCCAGGCCTCCGCCTAATAACAGCAATCCCTCACAGGACGCATCATTTCATGTAGGGCTGAACAAGAGACCCCCTGAAGTCGTTTACCCCATGTTCAACACCCCTATCAATACGGATAGCCCATACACTCCGAATGTTCAGCTAAACGCAGCCCGCGATTACGCTGTTGACGACGTGCATTTAAGCATGACCAATTCACCTCAGCCTTACCCAATTTTTAGCGGGACACGTAGCTTTCAACCCTCCCGTATTAACTCCGCACCTCGTAGTTCCAACACTCCACTAAAACTTACTGGTACTTTTCCAACACTTCCTGCCATGGAATCAAACGCAATCATACTCTAATGAGTTAATTTTAGGGACACTAGATCAAGCGATGCCATCAGAGTCTTGGATTCATAAAGACCCCTCCGTTTTAGACCCTTTTAAAGGTCTACGGATTGTTCCGAAGAAGAAAAATGCACCAGGTTCATTGCTTTTTAATGCACGCTGACCAGTCAATGAGACGCATAATTTTATAACGTTTATCTTCGTATATTACATGTATCGAATTTACCTTCACAGTATAAAACAATTGGGGGATATTTGAAAATGCTTAACATCTCCTGAGGAGCGCATTTCCTTTCGTGCCCGCGAAACTCAGATTGGTATGGACTAATGTAACATGCAACCAGAAGAGCAGACGGAGATTACGGCCGAAGATGTATTACACAACACGCGGCAATACTAGAATATCAAAAAGGACAATGGTACAAAAGTACAAGAGAGTTACGTTTAAATACAAATGTCCTGCTTGTCTGTCTGACTGTCCGTTGTTTCAACATCCTCGCGCACAACGTTGACGTAGCGGTCTGAAAGGGAAACGAAATAACCGTGTAACGATTACCATTTCAAATTCGATTCGTGCGCGCTGACTAGTTTCGGTCGCGTGTCACAACTAATGTAACGCGCAACCGAAACCAACGAGCGCGCACGAATTGAATTTGAGTTGTGTAACAGTAACGACACCAACCAAACTGCGCGCCTAACCAACTGTGCTTTTTCCCTCCCCTTCCAGGTCTCTCGGAGGCCACGTACTTGGACGAGGCACAGGAAGAACCAACAGAAGGAAACAACGCACAATTGTAAGATGCTTGTTTTGCTGACTTGTATACCGTATAACACATTACACTGTCGTGCTCCTGTTCTTCCATGTCTTGGGTGGTTGTGAATACGGCTTCCAACTCACCAGTTCTGTGACTAACTCTCGTACGATCCCTTTTTAGCACGTGGACATTTCGTCCCTTGCCCAGTGAATTACAATCGCTCACGTGAGTTCCCCACTGTGGAATATTACATATTTGGCGAACATACCAGGGACTTCGGCACCAAAGAAGTCCGAAGGTTCTGAAGGTTCATTGTCCTTTGGGAAGATAATCAGCACTATTATTGCCCTGTTGTCCTCCCTCATCGAAGCAGGACATTTGAAAACCCAACCGACCCCCACGCCCCCTGCACCCGATAAATTCCGTATTGGTGACAACTTCCGCCGATGGGAATTCTAGGCAAAGGAATTTGTTTTTTTTCCGCAGGCTGAAAGAGCTCGTGTCCTCGGTACGCTACTCGAAGGAGAAGCTTTGGATATGGCGTTGGACGAAGGCATCCCACAAGAAGAGGTCACCGTGGAGTCGTTTCGAAGACTTTGAAGGTGTCTTACCACTGATCCACACCGGCGGGAAACCTGCCGCCAGTTTCACGAGCGCATTCAACATCCAGGAGAGAAACTGGCAGGTTTCATCAGGGAACTTCGGCGCTTGTGTGCCGAGGGTTTTGCGGACGACACACCGGAGGTTAGGGAACAGCGCATCTTCCGGCAAGCTCTAGAGGGTACCAGAGACCCGAGCACACGTCGGGCTTTCCTGACGTCGGCTCCCACTTCCACTCAGGAAGCTTTAAACCGGGCGGACACGATTGAACAGATTAATAAGATTCTCGAAAGGGACCAACAGTACCGAACGAGGGAAATAGCGCCGGTACAACACAGGCCGTTTGCCCGCCCACAACAGTTCACTCGTCAGCAGCGTTACGGACCACATCGGATAAAACGGCCAACCTACCAAACACCACACTGCTACTACTGCTCGGTCTATGGGAGGCGAGCCTACCGGTGTGGCCATAACCGAGGTGAGTCTGCTAATCGCCCTGTATCTGGGTTGATATGTCCATCTCTTTCACTGAATAATAGTCATGTGCGCTCACCTACTGTTTCTGGGTTGTTGTGGTCTGCGCCTTCCGTTTTGCTCGTAGACACAGGAGCTGCTTGTTGTTTAATAAGTAAACACAGAGTGCCCAGACAGGTTTTGCCCCAGCAAGACTCGGGCGTTCGGTTAGTTGCTGCTAACGGTACCGACGTTAGGTCAGTCGGTTGGCTGAATGTCCCTGTTACCCTAGGTGAAGAAAAGCGTGAACACCCGATGTTAGTAGTAGAAAATCTTCCCTGGGATGCCACTCTGAGAAGTGATTTTTTGACAGCACTCCATGGTAGGATGAACATACCTAACGGAACGTTAGAATGCAGCATTGGGACTATCCCATTTCGTAACTCTGACCGCCAGAGCATGGGTGCTATGACTACTGCCGTGAAACAGTTACTGCCATCGGAACCTTGCTTGCTGTTGACATCCCTAATACCAGAGCTGGAGGCGACGCTTGCTGAATTCCAAGACGTGTACGCGTGGAAATAAGGTGAGACAGGAAGGACCAACTTAATACAGCAGAGGATAGATACAGGTGATGCTAATCCAACCCGGTTGCCTCCTCGCCGTGTGCCTGTTCAATACCAGGCTGAGTTAGAAAAGATGATTAGCGAGTTGGTGGATAGTGGAATTATATGCCCCTCTTAGTCCCCACGGGCAGCTCCAATTGTACTAGTCAAAAAGCATGACGGGACACTTCGGTTATGTGTTGATTATAGAAAATTGAACGCTGTTACGAGAAAGGATTCATTCCCACTACCTAGAATAGACGATACCTTCGATGCCCTCACTGGGTCTAAACGGTTCAGCACCCTCGATTTAGCCTCTGGTTACTGGCAGGTAGAACTACATCCGGACGATCGGTATAAATCTGCTGTTGCTATTCCTTCCGGCTCTACGAATTTCAGACGATGCCATTCGGACTAACTAATGCACCCGCCACCTTCCAGCGGTTGATGCATACGGCACTGCGTAATTTGATACCCGATAAATGCCTCGTCTACCTGGATGACATCATCGTGCACGGACGTACTCCTGAAGAACATCTAAGTAATGTACGATTAACCCTAGAAATGTTTCGAGAAGTTGGTTTAAGGTTAAAACCGAACAAGTGCAAAATTTTCAACAGGAGGTCAAGTATTTGGGACACATTATCTCCTCTGTCGGTGTACGCTGTGTCCCTGATAAAATCTAACGTGTACGATCCTGGCCGGTGCCCAAATCCGTAGACGATGTTCGCAGTTTCCTTGGTTTGGCTTCCTATTATAGGCCGTTCATAGCGCGTTTCGCGAAAATCGCAGCCCCCCTCAATTCCCTCTTAAACAAAAACACTGTTTTCGTCTGGTCAACAGCCAGGAAGATGCCTTTAACCAGTTGCGAGAAAATCTCTTTAAGACGCCCGTTATGACACATCTACTGATGCAGGTTGTTTCATCCTAGATACTGATGCAAGCGACACGGCAATTGGGGCTGTTCTGTCTTAACGAACCAGGAATGGGTTTGAACCTGTTATTGCTTGCGCTAGTAGAAGCCTCACCAAACGAGAACAGAATTACTGTACGACGCGCAAGGAAATGCTGGCTTTGGTACATTTCGTTGGACAGTTCAGACACTATCTCTTCGGGCGTCCATTTTTCGTGCGCACAGACCAGCAATCACTTCTGTGGCTACAAAATTTTCGGGACCCAGAGGGTCAGATTGCAAGATGGCAAGAGTACCTTCAGGACTATGACTTAGAATGGCAACACCGCCCTGGGAAGCAACACGCGAACGCCGATGCAATGTCATGAAAACCCTACAAAGATCGCGGAGAGTGTCCATCTTGCACAGCCATAGCGTTACAGGATACAGAGACGCAAGAGTGGACGCAATTAAAATCCGAAGACCCGAACCTACGTCCAATCTAGCAACGGCTGCTGCAAGGTCAAGGTCGACCTACCAAGCAAGAAGTCGCCGGAACCAGCCGGGAAACCCGTTGTCTGTGGGCACTCTGGCCGAAACTGGTGATGCAGGAAGATGTACTATATTTCCAGGATGGCCCACCATACCTCCGACGAATCGTGGTACCCACATCCGCGGTCACGGTTGTCTTGCGCCGGCTACATGAAGAACTTGGCTATTCCGGCCAAAACAAGACTGAAGAGGCGGTAAGACGACGTTTCTGGTGGCCACATATGAGACGGGACGTGGCACTGTATTTTCTGGGGTGTACAGAATGTGCACAATTCAAGAACCCGAATCAACAGCCTCGGGCACCACTCCAGCCCATGACAGCAGGTTTCCCGAATGAAATGATGGGGATAGATATTGTCGGGCCGTTGCCAGAGACAGCGAGAGGGAACCGCTACGTGCTGGTCATGGTCGACTCTTTTACCAAGTGGTGTAAGGTGATCCCAGTTCCGGCTACAGACTCATGGACGATTGCAAAAGCGGTGTTCAGTGGATGGATTCCGAGCTGGGGCACGCCGTATCGACTACATTCCGACCGGGGATCGAACTTTGAGAGCCTGTTGATGCGGGAAATGTGCCACATTCTGAACATCAAGAAGTCCCGCACAACAGCATACCATCCTGAAGGAAACGGCTTCGTTGAGCGCACCAATCGCACTCTAAAGAACCTGCTGAAAGCTTCCACCAACCATGAAACAGCGCGTGATTTAGACATTGCGCTACCTCCATGCCTCCTAGCATACCGGGCCACTGTCCATGCGTCCACGGGCCAAACCCCTCACTTTATGGTATCGGGGAGAGAACTTCGACTGGCATCGGATACACTCCTCCCGACTGACCACCATGAACCCCTACTGACATCGGAACATATTCGCCATATGCACTCAAGCCTCGTGCGTGGTCACCAACTGGCGAGGTCACATTTGCAAGGAGCCCAACGTCATCAGAAGGCCTACTTCGACAGAAGGGTTCAGGGGACGCAGTTCCAGCCGGGAGACGAAGTGTGGTTGTACGACGCTGTACCACCCCAGGGGTCCCGCCTGAACTCCATCGGGAGTGGAGAGGGCCATACGTTATCGACGAAGTACTTACAAATGTAACTTACCGCATCAAACAGCTGAAACTACCCGGATGGTCATGTGTCGTGCATTTTAACCGTCTGAAGAAGGTGACAGCAAACGGAGGCGCTGAGGACAGCGCCTACGGAAGAGGGGAGTCTTGTAACAGTAACGACACCAACCAAACTGCGCGCCTAACCAACTGTGCTTTTTCCCTCCCCTTCCAGGTCTCTCGGCGGCCACGTACTTGGACGAGACGCGGGAAGAACCAGCAGAAGGAAACAACGCACAATTGTAAGATGCTTGTTTTGCCGACTTGTATACCGTAGAACACATTCATTGTCGTGCTCCTGTTCTTGCATATCTTGCTGAATACACCTTTTCTACGGACTTATGTGCTCCATTGGGTGGTTGTGAATACGGCTTCCAACTCACTCTTTTTAGCACGTGGACATTTCGTCCCTTGCCCAGTGAATCACTATCGCTCACGAGAGTTCCCACTGTGGAATATTACAGTTGTGTGACGGGGCGTGCTGCAGTGTTGTCGATGACGTGTTAGCTTACGTTTGTGCAAGTCGTGTGCATGGCTTACTGGGCCTTCGGCTCATGTTTGTTCGTACTGTTTCTCTTTTCAGAACTGTCGTTCGATCCCCTGCTTCAGAAGAACGCTGTCCCTTGGTGCGTCCACGTTGCCCAAATGTTAGTTCACGAAGACACGGGCATCCAGAGGAGAGTCGGGTGGCCTGCATGTTACACTAATATTGCACCGACTGACCTTGAAGTGCAATTTTTTCATTGCGCAATGGGCTATCCCAGAGCGGTTGGAGAAAAGCGCAAACAAATACAATTATATGCACATATAGGTGTACACACGAGTATGTATATGTAAGTACGTGTGCAAACAAATATGTATATTAATGAATATGTATATATAAGTATATATATGTACTTGATAATAATAATAATAATGGTATATTTCTCAACCCATTTGTTAGAAACACGCTCAGATAAGCGTGATCAGTATACACATTTTAACGTTAACTACATAACGTACACATAATTGTTAATTGTACAAGACACCAATTATGAAAATAGAGTAATAAACCAACAAAATAAAAAAGGAGCACTCTGGTTTATGAAGAGGCAGATGGCTCACTTGCTTCTGAAACAATAGTTCTCAAGATTTTCAATATTCGATAAAAAATGTTAAGTTGTTACATCAATTGTTGCTTCACAAGGCTAACGTAGGCCTTATGTTCAAGGTCATGCCAGAAAAATGATTTTTAAGAATGAAGAAAATGAATAGTCGAAGAATTTCGCCATCAGTTGATATGGATGGCCTCGAAAAATTTGTAGAAATTTTTGGGAAGATGAGGAAAATAGGTGGGTGCCAATTTTTCCTGGAGAAATGGACGGTCTCCTGGACTGGACTCCGTTATCTCCTAAAATCGACGGAATTTCACGAATTGCCCAACCAGTACAGGATTTTGATTCTCCGAACGTTGTGGAGTGTTGTCTCGCGTTAGAATCCATCGTAGAATCAGGAATGGAAGGCAAAATCATGTGATAAGCAGAAGAACGTAAAATGGTCATGTGATGTATGACGAATGATGGCGTCTGAAATTTTCTGGCTGAATCTCTTATATAGAATTTACAATTTTGTGCTAGTTAGTGAAATATATATCTCTAACAAATAATTGTTGTCGTATAACGCGAAAAGTGATCAATTCACAAATTATCCTAGTACATGACTACAGCCGAATTCGGATGTCAATTTAGTTTGTACGGCCGTTGTGTAGAATGGAAAGATGTTTAGCAACACGGAAAGATTATCAGNAAATATATATCTCTAACAAATAATTGTTGTCGTATAACGCGAAAAGTGATCAATTCACAGATTATCCTAGTATATGACTACAGCCGAATTCCGATGTCGATTTAGTATGTACGGCCGTTGTGTAGAATAGAAAGATGTTTAGCAACACGGAAAGATTTTCAGGTGGTCTGTATAATAGGAAGAGGCACGTATTTATATGTAATCATATTAGGCGAACAGGTTAAGCTATACATATATTCTCTAAACTGTTTTAACTTGCACAGCTATTGCGTAGTGGTTGGTAGCTATACAGAGCTGATAATCGTTGAGTATGGAGTAAAAGTACCAGGATGGTTTGGTTACTACTAACGGGGATGTTTAAGATACCATATGTTGGCTGTAGTTTTGTTATGCAGCTGCAATTTTTCGACAAAGCCGTGTACAAGATCTATCCTGCTAGAGAAATGATAAGTTTCGAAATGAGGAATTTCTCAAATGACTAAATTGATAGCTTTGATCAGTTGGAAGTGTGTGTGGTGTTACGTCCTGTGGTATAGATTCACCATCCGTTATTATTAGATTAGATCAGATGGCTAGATGTTATTAGGTCCGTTATGAAAGATATCGTCTTCTGACAGGCAGAGTTTGCAGATCAACATGACCTTCTTTAATGTCAGGAAAGTTTCTAAGCTTCGTTTGAATTGATGTATATTCTAACTGATTCTAATTGCATGTGGGAGTTTGTTCCAAATGTAGGTATATTTCACTAGGAAAAAATTTGAACGGAGTTTTCTACGGGATTTAAGAGTTGCCAAAGTGAACTCTTTGTTCCCGATGTTGTATTTTGAGCTATGCTGAAGGCGAATCGCGAGTTCGACATTAAATTTATTGCTGTAAACTAGATTATACATGAGCGCGAGGTTTAGGTTGAGACGCCGTAGCCAAAGAGGGTCCAGTTTAAGCGTCTGGCAACGTTCTCCGTAGTTCAGCGAAGACGGATAACTTATATATATATATATTTGTATATTTTTGTGCATATCTGTATACATATGGATGAACACGTGTATATCTATACCTAAACAAATATATATACCTATATATATATATGCACGTGTACATGCATGTGCACAAGAATGTGCACAACGTGATATATGTATATATCACGTTTTACACACATATATTTATTTAAGAATGATATTTATATCATTATTATGCAAATACGCAAATACTTATATTTATATATACGTGTACATATTAATATTACATATATATACATGTATATATATATATGTAATAATAATATGTATATATATTTATAAGTATACGTATTTGCGTATTTGTATATATACATAAATAAATTTCAACAGAAATATATATATACGTATATATGTGTGTGTACGTATACTTATATATATATATATGTATATACGAATTTGTATATTTAGCTTAAGCTAAATATACATATATATATGTATATGGCTATATATATAACCATACATATTTCCATATATACATATACATTTGTATAGAAATGTGTAAGGATATATATATGTATTTATATACACATGTATAGCCATACATGTTGATTTAAACATACCTGAATGCACATATATAGCTATCTTTATACATGTATTCAGACAGCTGTATATGTATATATATATATCACGTTGTACACTTATGTGCAAATGCATGTACATTTGGATATAGATATCTATATTTTTATATTTTTATGTACACATGTGTTCATGTATATATCTACAAACAAAAATGTGTATACAAATATATATCTGTTTATATATACATGGTCTGGTCTACCCACAGAGGAACCACTGAAGGAAGACTCAGCGAACCTCACCGGACTAACGGCAGTAAGCATTGCAAATCGGTTTGAAAATAGACGCTTGCCAAAGCTGTTTGGAAAATAGAAACTCAACCTGTTTGCCTCATGACTACATAAAAACTTCGCGCTGCAACTCTTCTCTTCTCACCCCCCCCGATAGGCCGCCTGGCTGCCTCTCACTGTTCTATATGCGGGCCGTAAAAAGGAGATCGACATCTAAATTCAGCAGTAATCATTCACTAGAAAAGGTTGGTAGTCGGTTTCCTTTCACTTTATCTGGTAAAAACTGTTCGTATATGGTGTTTATTTCATCAATTAACACAAAGTCATTAATGTTATACAAAGTGTTATACCAGAAAGTCACGTGTTTCATTGTTTGTCATAGCTCACACAGTCAACTTAATTTCTCCCGTTTACTGCGTGATTTCGCTTTCCTTTCTTGATTTCGCAAATACGTCTCATTCGAGGAAACATTCCGCCCCACCCGAGTTCTCAAAATCCTGTATTGGTTGAGCGTTTTGTGAGATCCGCGATATTCTTTGGAGTTTGAGGGATGAGTGAAGTCCAGTAGAGAGGCTCATCCATTCCCTTGCTTTCCTATTTCCCCCAATCTTTAAGAAATTTTCTACAAATTCTTCCGGGATTATCTACATGGGATAATTGTGAAATTCTTCGACAGTACATTAGTTCCATCATCCAAACACCTCTTTTTGGCACGAGCTTGATCGTTAGGCCAGCGATCACCTTATGGTGTGCCAATTGGTGTAATTACTCAGCCGGTTATTCGAATTTTGGAAATTCTAAATACTGTCGTCTTGGAAGCAACCATATCAAATTTTTCTTTCTAGAGTGCAATTATTCCCTCATATGATGTCTGTTTTGTTGCTTTATTCAATGGCTGACTCAGTGCACAATTTACAACCATGAGGTTCAAACGTGAACATGGCTTTACAGTGTGTACATGATCACGCTCACCCGGGCGTGTTTCTCACAGATGCGTTGAAAAATATTCCATTATTGCAAGTCCATGGCCCCAAATATTATTCAACTCTTGATTTGAAGTACGCTTTTCTACAGGTTCCGCTTGACGTAGCTCCCAGTGCTCTGACGATCTTTGATATTCCTTTCGGATTGTTTCGGTATAATTATCTGCTCATCGGTCGAAATGAATCCCGTGCTACTTTTCAGGATGTCGTGAACAACATTACTGTCAATCTAGGGGGCAATTCCGTGTACCGGGATGATAATGTAGTGCATGCGCCAGCCATGTCTATTCATGATTAACGGTTGCTTATTGTACTCGAAAGTTTTGTATATCAAACAGTGCTGTCAATTTTTCCAGATGCGTTTTTGATACATCCGGTTTATTATGTTTGGAGTTTCTCGTGGATGAGAGCGGTTTGTGTCCTGGCTATGACCCTTTTTTACTCGGGCCATAGGTGTCCACTTCAAAGACTTTCGATGACTTCTGTTCTTCAGTGGGTTCTCTTCAGTAATATTCACGATTTATTCTTAATTTCGTTGATGAGGCAAAGATCTCACCAAATCCCCTCTCTCAATGTACTTAGACTGGACTGACTTACATGAACAACCTCTCTGACTTCCGTTAAACTTTTAGTATTGCGCACATATTCTCCAAAGTTGCCAGCAACATTAATTAACGGTACGATCCCAACAGATATGGCAGCCGTGTTAGAACAAGTGGACCATGTCTTTTGTAACCACAGAAGCTTTAGTTCAGCAGAGCGTGGACGTGCGCTACCGCACAACGATGCATGGTCTATCTACTGAGCGGTCATTAGACATTACACGTACTTGTTCGATGTTCATTTCACCATAGTCATTGGTCATGTGGGCTTCAAAGTCATTTACATTCCTGGAAAATCCCCTGATATGTTTTCTGTGGCAATGGTTTAAAGATAGAATGATGCTTTGGCCGCGTATTCGTATATCTAGCATCTTAGTGCGGAATTCATTGCTTATGCTGAACATGTGTCTCGGTATGCTGACTCCGGAGGGAGTGGTAGCTCAGTCACTTCCAGATTGTGACCCTCAGAAAATCTACCACGCCACTTTAAACCCCTTGAGTAACAGTACAAACTGCAGTACCCGGTAAAGATTTCTTGAATTCTACAGCCGCTTAGTTTAACGCCGTGTTGTGTAACGCAGCGTGCTGTCGACGCCATTTTGGGTTTCGTTTGTGTAAGTTGTGTGCATGTCTTATTGGGCCTTTGGCTCACGTTTGTTTCTGTTATCCCCTTTTTACAGGACTATCGTTGGAAACCCGTACTTCCGAGGAACGCTGTTCCCTGGTGTCTCCACGTTGTACAAAGTGGATTTACGAGTGTATCGGGTACACGAAACCAGAACGTCCGGCTTGCCTGTTACAGTTGCTACTGGTGAGTAATCACGTCTCAGTGAAAGAACTGTCATTCCTCCCGATTTATGATCTGCTGTACTAGGTGATTTAAACTCCGGCCAGTTAAAAATTGAAAAGATGAAATCATTTGTTTCTTCGACTTCTTGGTGGCCATAATAGACTGTTGATCTATATAAAATTCCCTAAGGCACCGTTTCAACACTCAACACACGCCTAACTTTGCATTGCTTACCTGTCGGCGCGGGTAGAGAATGATTGCTTCCGTCAGCTCCATTCTAAGGGCGCTAGAAATTCCTCCCCTGAATTTAATGCTCTATCTTATACGAACATGAATGTGAGACTTCCACTGATTCCACGTCGAACGAATTCAACTTGGAAGTACATGCCTCCACTGTGGTGTAGTGGTTTACTTACGTATCAGTCTCATTCGGTTTACAACGACTGTCGCAAAGGTCGACGACGTACCACGACCACAGTGCATTAATCTCATTTACTCCATTCACAGAACTAGAAAATCCATGCACGTTCTCGGCCTGACCAAAAAGTAGTCTCAGTAGTGTTGCCTCCCGGACGGCCGCTGTAAGTTCGAGTCTTGAGATGGTTACTATTCTACACTGCAGTACTTTTGGGCTACCTGGAATGAATGAACACTCAGTGGGGCAGCTCGACGCTGTCTGGCCAATATAACCAACTGCTCCATATCCCACTTCAAATGTATCACAAATCAAGTGCAATTCTAACTCCATGGCAGTAGATATGTCCAGAGAAAAACAACTGAACGCCCTAGTTGATTTAAGACAATCGGTCCTTCGGTTAAACCGTCTCAATCAAGACTCGACCACGAAGATCTTGAAGCAGCTTATGCGCCAGACGTAGCATCAATCAACAGCCCCCAAGGGGTTGTATTCCAATATACCCCTCCTAGTGTGAGACGCATTCACAAGGCTCACTTGAAACCGGGAGCGGTCAATTCTCACTTTTCGTGTCACACATAGAACCCTTCGATTGTCAGAAACCTCGAGGTTTCATTTAGCCACTTCGCACACCCTATCCCCCAAGGGTATATGTTCAACAACCTGAGCGCCATTAGGTGTGCGCTTTGTGGGACGAAGACCCGCCTCTTGCAGAAGGGTGCCAAGCTTGTTTACAACAGATATAGCTTTACTGACGAATAGTCGGAGATTTGGTTTATTTTCAAGTTGACCATCACTCACATTCGATAGCAGCGTTCGCATTCAGATAGGCTTTCCAGCAAGCCTACTTTCAGATTTGATAATTCGGTGGTGTCTAATGTGAAGTCAATGGCGCAGTGGTTAACACGGTTGCTTCATGATTGAAATGGCCGGAGTACAAATCCCGGCCGTGGCAAGGATATACACTACTGACGAGCTCAAATGAGAACGGAACTCGGGTCTAAGGCTTCTGTCCGGAAGTAGGCTGGCTGGAAAGCCTATCTGAATGTGAACGCTGCAATCAAATGTGAGTGATGGTCAACTTGAAGACATAGCTTTCTCGATCGATTGAATCAATAACAAGCAGTCGTCTACGTAGTTCTTCTTCGCTAAAGCTGATACTGTCAAGGGCATAAAATTGTGTGCATGACCACTAGCCACCCATTGAAGCGCAAATTCTGCAAAGAACGATGAAGTAGCAACAAGGAAGTGAACGATCGGCTCATTTACTTCGGAAGGTCCATCCAGAGGAGATGAGATACACCACAAGAAGCCCGAAGCCCACTCGTCAGTCTCCGGGAACTGAACCTGCAAATATTGTCTGCAATATCCGCCGCAATGGCCATCGCAAACTTACGAGAACGGAACAGTACAATACTGCGATTGTTCACTGAATCAGGCACCCGCCTCAGAACGCGGTAGCGCGATCAAATATTGATCGCTCATTACCCGTGTCCCGTTTTCTCAACGACAGAATACTTGTCTTTGCGATCAAGCCTCCTAAAAGGACCATCGTACGGTGGCTGCAGGTATGTCTCAGGCGAGCTAGCGCGAATAAAAACAAAAGAGCAAGTTCACAAAACATGATGAATTTGTTCTTAGCACAACGTTTTCCGACGAGGTGAAAGTTGTACGTGCGGCATGTGATTATCCGGACGCGTGAAGTAAGTCGTGTCAGGACTCATGGGTACCACGGGTTCAGAGAGAACGTCCCCAGGAATGTGTACTGCACGACCACGACCAAGTTTTGCCGAAGTGCATCCAACACCCACCTCAGAGAGGGGTTGGCACGAAGCCGATGAAGTTCTGGGTCATTAACCTTGGTCCTTGTAAGAGAGGTAAAATTTCGAAAACAATTGTGGGTATTTCACTGGTATTTGCGGGAGACAAGGCGTCGACGTGCAAATGTTTAAATCGTCTACAAAACTGTTGTCGGTTGTGAACTGGGAGGGGAAATCTACGTGTCTTGTTCAACTAGGAGGGTACCGATCTGGAGGAGAACGGAAAGCAAACACAAGTGGTTCGTGGTCAGCGAGAAAAATGAAGTTGCCACCCTCCAGAAGATGCCGAAAGTGCTCAATGGCATGGCAAACGGCCAGTAACTCACGACAAGAGATACTGCAGCGCGCTTGCATAGGTTGGAATTTAAGGGAGTAAAAGGACAGGCTGGATTTCACCATCCACGCTCTATTGCAATACAGCATGTCATACATGGGTCAGTCTTTAAAATTAGACGCAAGTTTTCGTCTGCACTTAAATGCCTTAATGCGTTTGCTTGAGACAAGGATTCTTATACTACAGCAAACGTAATGTTAGCTTCAGGAGATAAAACGAAGTGCTCGGGATTATGTTTCAAAGTAAACTTGGGAGGCCTTAGCAGCTCCGAACACTGGAATAACGCGACAATAGTAAGTGATAACGCCCAGGAGGCGTCAGAGACTTTTAGGGACTGTGGCTGTGGATAGTCTTTAGCAGCACTAATTCTCTCCGGCAAAAGTTTGATGCCATTATTGTTGATTCGTTGTCCAAAGAAATCTGTGAGAGCAAACCCAGAGATGCACTTCATAAGGTTCAGCGTCACACCCTCTTGGGTGAAACGTTCGAACGGTTTTTGAAGATGCGACTCGTGTTGCCGAATGCCTTCACTGACGACTAATACGTCAGCGTACACAAATTAAAACCACGAGGCACTTGATTCATGAACCTGTAAAAAGTCGGTGAAGCGTTCCGCAAGCCATGCAGCAGGCAGACGATTTCACAGAGTCAGAAGGGAGTGGTTTCAACAGTACTAAGGACGTCCGTTGAAGCCATCGGGAATCGATAATAAGCTCGAACCAAATCTATCTTCGATAAAATAGTCTCCCTGTTCAAACCGATTAAGAATTCGTGAGTGTGGAGGATAGGATATCGGCCTGGGGGTGCGAGGTTCTGTAGAGTGTGGTAATCGCCAAACGGACACCGGTCATCTGTTGATTTCTTGAGAAATATGTAAAGGGGTGAGACCCATGGGCGATATGGAGACCAGATAAGGCCACCCCGTGAGAGGTGTACAAAATCTGATTTGGACAACTGAGTTAGTGCAGTAGCACACATCTGAGGTGTGGGAATGTAGATAGGCATTTGGTAACGATGTAATGGGAAAATTCGTGTTTAGACTGCTAAATTAGCCGTTTCTGTTGAGTGTTCGATGATTGTTATGTGGTTATATAAAGTTGACGATCACGCTTCCTGTTCTTCCTTATTCCCATCTCGTTGGTTCGTCTTCTTACACTGAAATTCTTTCTGATATTGATCACGAGCCTTTCTTGCGAAGACCGACACGACCGCTCAAGTTAAGTGCGAGACAAATCATTTCTCCCACGAATGCCAATCTTGATAAACTACCAAATCGCGTTATCGCTCACTTGCAGAAGCTTGTTCTTGTGTGGTTCTCCTTTTGCAATTCCCATTCCCGGAACTGTGTTTATATGTACACTGGTCTATTTGCGCTAGATCACTTCGCCAATGCGCGACTGGTGCACTCGGTCATTTTGACGCGTACCGTTAACCTCGGAACTTTTATATTTGGTGGATTAAATATCGAAGTTTGTTATCTTCCTCCATTTAGCTCATCTTAATTTTCTTGAACGTTAACACCTTATCAATAAGAAACTTGCCAGACCGATCCTCTTCCCTTGTGGATCCGAATCGGTTGCTGTACGGGCTCGGAATTTGTAAACGCTCGTTGCTCACAGATGAGACTATCCTGGATCCAGCTTATTGATAGACGTTGCGAGTGGACCAAGCGTTACCGGAACAACCACTGGACGTCTGGAACCAACACAAACGGCGATTTTTATGAAACGGATTAAAAATTTGTGGAAACTACCGAAGGATGACTGCATCACCCTTAACTGGTAAGTTTGACCGCAGTCCAGTCGAAGTGGCCTTATCGATGTGGCCTTATCAAATGCACACAGGGTGTTTATGCTGTCAATCACTTTCCGACTAACGACGCCCACCACAACTCTAGAGAATGATGACAAATCAATGCCGATGATCGGGAGTTGTACATCCGCTAGTGTAAATCTCCGGGGGAGCTGACGCCTAAGGCAAGGACTCAGAATGAACAGCCTTTCACCGCGTGTCGAAATCGCTGAACCATTGGCTGCCTGTAGGGTGCACGATACGGTTGAATTTTTTTGTCTTTTCACGTCGAGAGAGCACTAATCTCAGAATCTGTTTTATTGAGGAAGTTCGAGGAGGTGGAACGATCGAACACACAAAATAAGCGACATTCCGAAAAGTCATGAACAACTGTTGCTATTTCTGTATGGCCTCGGAGTTCCCCAAAGGGAAGCTGTCGTGAGCAGAGCTACGTTTCCTGGTACAAGGAAGCGCATTAGGTCCAAATCGACAAAGATAATAACACTCGTCGTCCGCGTAAACTGCTAGGGGATTAGCGGCGGTAGGGGGAGCCTCTCGACTGGGTTTCCAGTTGTTTACTGAGTACATAGGGCTGAATTGCTTTTTTTCTTCTGAAAACTGCTGCTTCAGCACATCCAGCTTTGTCTGCTACTTATGGCACGACATCTCTATGGAGTTTACAGCGATACAGTACGGTTTTACTAACTCTCGTACACCTGGTCAGCCAGTCCCGTGAGTTTGCGAAATGGTGTCTTCTTACCGGGTAGAGACATTACCTTCCGGCTATCGCTCACCAGACTTTTGCACCACAACTCATACATAAGTGGTTTGTTCGCCATGTTTTCTCTGATGCTGTGGCATGTGACGGTCGAATTATGAATGCGTTTTGTATCCCAACTCTATTCCCGCCAGAAGTTCCCACAGTTTCTGCTCATCGGTATGTTGCAGGTCGTTCAATGATTGCGGACTTTAGAATGCCATGAAGGCTAACGTTGAATCAAGTATGGACGAAGTCGCCGACTTTGATAGCGACCTCCTCGGGGAGATTTTCAACCACAAAATTATACATTGACTTTTGCAAGCGTACTCGTCTGGAGTCGAAGATGGCCTCGACTTCAAACCAAACCCTACAATCACCACTTCCGAACTCAGGAACTGCACTGTCGAATGTCGTAGGGTCTGGTTTGGAATCCGTCATATTAAAAGAAAAACGATCACCCACAAAAGCAAAGTGATCACAGGGATGGACGAAAAGATTTCTTGGGAGTTATGCATTTATGTGGAGAAAAACGATGAATAATCACGGGCTCATGAATTATGTAATGAAACGATGGGTTGAGTCACCAGTGCTACAAGGTGAATACAATGACTCACAGTATCTGTCCACGATAGATTCCACCTCAGTGAATCCACTGCGTGTCACAGGAAGGTTCTACTTTCGATAGCGAAGGGATTCTAGCGAAGTTGGCTTCTTTAGTATGCCTGACTGACTTTATCGCGATTAGCCCACGGTGAACAGGACCACGTGAAAGCAGAAAGTGAAACGCGCGGGGACGATCTGTGTATTGACCCAAACATTAGAAAAGTATATAATGCGCACAACGAACATAACTTGGGTGGAGAATACTGTGTAAGAGGAGAGCAGAGAGGTAACAGGCTTCACAATAGACTTTGCTGATGTGATTGCAGACGTCGACGACAGATACCATAATTGACAGATAGCTAATTCACTTCCGTCAGCAATGGCAAGACTGTTTCTTAGTGACCGTCCGAAAAAGATAGATGAGCTTTCGCCTTGATCGGGGTTTTCTTATTCTTAATTGACAGAGCCGCTTTTTCAGAGGTCCTCTGCTCTATGAATTTCTCCTCAAAAATTTTCTGCATCTTATCTTCCAAAGACACCAGCTGATCACCCACGTGGCTTATGCACCCGGGCATTCTAGGTGCAGCACGAATCGCATTCCTGTGGCCACACACTAGGACTGTTCTACGAGAGTTTGTTTCCTTTCTTGTTCCTATTATCTGTTCCAACACCCAATGGGACTAGGGAAAATGGCACCCGACAAAAGACCCTACAATTTCATGTTGGGCATTTGTGATCATCAGCGTTCCACGTCCGCGGTAGGACAATTATTGGGCAGAACATTGTCCATCCGGCCTACCTGAACACCTGACTAAAAAGTGCGACAAGTCGTCACGGGAGGCCGATTGCACAATTCCGTCATTATCATCGCAAGCGGGCTGGTTAACTCCCACGCAGGGTTCGCACACAATTATCAAGGTAGATTAGAGCAACGATATCATGGTTGGGTGAAAACAAAACTGTGGTAGAAAGAGCATGAACGCAACTGAACCAAGTTCACTTGTTCAATCCATGTTCCAATTCGTTCCTACCCAATTCACTAGTCGATTACTAATGTTTGCACAATTTGCAACCAGAAACCGCATAGACACAATTGAACCAGTTTCACTTGTTCACTGCATGTTCAGCGCACGTCCGTTATACTGAAAACCATGATGATTTGCTCGGCCAATGGTTAATGAAAGTATGTTACGTACAAGCGATTGGATTTCGTTTTAGCTATCTTTTCATTTCTCTGCGGTTGTTATTGTTCGTCGTTCGCGTTCTGCCTCCTTTCCTCATCCGTTCCGCGTAAAATTTCATGTTCATCTGCGTTCTTCGCATCCCACTCGGTTTCCTCTCTGCAATTTAAAAGAAGAGACATGCATTCGTTAGGCTTGTTTTCAGAACAAGTCTTATGGCATTGTGTTCACCGGAGCCCTGTTAGCCCACGTTTTATTCTGGTTTCGCCACCGCACCACGATAAGGAGGAGTTGGAGTTCGCGGTGAATCCAGAGTTGAAATTCATTAGAGAACTCTATTTAACATGACCGTAATTTTTGATCCACTCAAGACGCTTCCGAACCACATTGTGTCATGTAACGAGACAAAATTGAAGCTCGCCTACTGGTACCGGCTTCAAAATATTGCTGGCATCGTGTGCAATAGAGTCCTTCGTCGAAGAATGGCGTGAACACGCAGTGGCAGTGATATCACTGCGGAGAGAATTGGCAACTGATCCAACTGTCCATACTGTTTTCCTCTGCCGGTGGTTCCTTCGCTCACTTTCACCGCAGATATCCGTACTGACTTCTGCCGTTGGCAAAGCATTGGGTGGTGTTCTGGATCTCACGTGCTGTTCATTGTTCACAGCACGTGGCACTGCGTTCAGTCTTGGACTATTCGGTGCTCGAGGGCGCTGAAACAAGTGAACGTCCTCAAAATCAATTGAGGGTGGCTGGTGACGGTGTGGAAGCTGTGGGTTGCGATGCTATCGATGGTAGTGTTTCCTCGTCAGGTGGACTGTCTGGGAGATCCAATGTGACGATGGAAACGTTGTTGGTGTCCGTAGGTGAATTTACAATCGGGCAGAAGTAAGGCGGCGGTCCGCTGCGGCCACAATTGCGAAGAAATTTACGTAGCTCATCCAGGAGCTAGTTGAGTTATGTGTCATCCAATTGCCTCCTCTCCATCATTCTCAGTTCGGCGAATGCTGCCACCTAGGAAGATCTGAAGTACGTTTTCCCGGGCGCGTCGTAGTTAGCAGCAGGGATGTACGGAATTCCACTGAAACCTCTCGTGTATCGAGGAACTCCAGGGAATTCCTTCGGATTTCCGCCGAGCGATTGATAAACGTGCAGTGTGTGCCTGTATGGTAGAAGGCCCTCCACTGAAAGAAAACAGCCACAAGTCGCCGGACTGAATTTGGACATATGGTTGCCGTTCATCACGCAATTTCCCGCGTGAGAGGCGTTGAACGTCAGGCAACCTTCGTGGGCGAAGTTTCCGAACATCAGCCGCACCGCCTTCGGGACCAAATGACTATTTAACTTTACCTAATATGCCCGATTATCGGTGTGCGGATAGAAGCGGCAGACTGACGCGAGCTGTGCCCGGCGGTCGTTGAATATGTAGTCAAAAATGGCTGTGGTGTGCTCGATGGCCTGTCAGATTCGTCCCTATGCGTTCAAACTGTTTCGTTTGATTGAATGGCGCGTCGCCTCCACGAGGTTGTTGTCTGGCCTGCCAAATGTAGGGCTTCTTGGGCTGTGGTTGTTGGTCCAATTTTTCGATCTCATAATGAGCCTGTTCATCAAGTGCTCATTGTAAAACGATAAGTCCGTGGTCTGCATGATATCTAGGGCTCAGGCGCATCTCCAACCGTTACGTGTCAGCAATACAATCAGGATCCACTTCTCAAGAGTTCTGTTGAAGGTTCACTCACGCACTTTTCACAATGTGTGCACTCGACACAGCAGTTGATGGACGTGTGGAATTTCCTGTGTAATTGTCTCTGTGTGGCTGCGCTGTCGTCCATAGTCAGCGTTCTTGTTTCCACTGGTCCCATGACGATGAGGAATTGACGGAGAAACATAGCGATGACTACCGTAGTCTCATTCGCAAAACAACCAAAGCACGACGGTAGGTCCACTCCACTTGCAGCTACAACAACTAAAACAAACGAGCTATGCCGTTCCTTACAACTCTTGTAAGTGGCGTCCAGAGTGATCGCCTCGGGATAGCAACGACACAGTTCTAATTGTCGTTTACTCATTAACATAAAATGTGTGGTAACACTGGTGTAACACTGTTGTGGTAACACTTACCGTTCATGTTCAGTTGGGCGTGCAAACGACCTAGGTAGCCAACGGTGTTTTTCCTGGTAACATAACGACGGCTCAAGGCCTCGTATTTCGCAGCAACGAGCTCGTACGGATGACTGTGAAAAATAGCGCACTAATGTACCCGAAATTCGCCGTCGATGTTCCGGTTGATGTGGAAATGTGCCGAACATCCGGTTTGAGCGCTGGCTCTCTCTAAGAAACCGGCCGATGAGATCAATACATGTACCCTACGGACGCATGCATACGTGTCTCCTACGATCACCGAAGGCAGGTTCGGTTGATCGCATGCAGTACAAAGATCAGGATTGAACTTCGGAACGCCAAACCTTTGCTTCAACTGCATCCATTACATTAACGCAATGTTCCCGAAACAAACCTGACAAATTGAAGATGACCGCGCTCGTGCGTTTGGTTTGGAAGGGGGCGTCCTTCCGACTGTTACTGTACACTTATCGCAAGTGCAAACCAACGAAGACCAATGAACTGGGGAGACAACTGTATGGTTCACAAGGTGCACAAGGTTGGCGCGATGGGGCAGAGAGGAAACCATGTTGCAGAGGAAGGGGGCACGCCATTCAGGAACAGGTAACTATATATCTACATGGAACAAGTTCCTCAAAGACGATCTGTCGATGGAAACCTATTAAAGTTATCTAGCTATCCACTTTGTTATTCTGGCATCAAGACTCAATCTTCTTTGAAAAGTTGCGTTGCTCGAAATCTCCGTGGAAGGTCGTACAGTGAGAGATTCATTCTTCTTTACATAATAATATTAATGTACATTTCCCAACGAATGTGTGAAAAGCACGCTGGGTTATGCGCGATCATTGTGGAGCCAAACTATTACGACATCCACTCAAATATGTGCAGAAACTCGGTACATCC
>QNGE01005845.1:0-16630 GCA_008508345.1 Paragonimus westermani
TCGGTCGTTCATACTGTGGTCAAATATGGCCGATCAGCTTTCGATGGTCTGTCAGATTCTTTTGTAAGCGTTCACACTGTGTCGTTTGATCGAGTGGTGCGTTGTCTCCACGAAGTTGTTGTCTCGCCTGCGAAATGTGGGGAATTTCGGGTTGGGGCAGTTGGTTTATTTCTTTGATCGTAAGACATAAATCATGCAGTGATATCCATCATTCCTCTTCATTGAAGCCTGTTAGGAAAAAGAATGTTCCGCTTGCTCTCTATCGCTCATAACCAAGAGTTTCCGTTGTTCGTTGATAAAAGGGCCAGTTGGTTGTGGCCTTCGAACCAACCATTAAGCTACTAACTAATTAGCGACACATATACAAACCAAAGGATCGTAATTGTCTGAATACCTGACTAAGATTACCAATGCAAAGTGGTTGTGATTTCGTTTGTTTATTTGTGAACCAAACATTGTTATTCACAACTTTGAGCAATCGTAGTAAATTACTGCTTTTGGGCCATTTATGCTTTATTCAGTTTTGCTGCTACTATAAGAATGCACATCACAAACGGTGGAAGCATACGGCGTTAGTGAAAATCAGTATGGTCATACAGTGGTTTATAGCAGGCGATCGTCAAACTCGTGGACAACTGATATGAGTACATAAATGCGTATAATAGCGCGGTAATGTTCAACTACAGTGTTCGTAAACAGCATGAGGTACAGAATCTTCGTCAAGCCTTTGTAAAACCTCTAATAATTTCCTCGGAAGAGAAGGAAGACAGATTGTGGTTTTCTAAAATTGCCTAAATCCATCAACCATAGATGTAAAACAAAGACTGTATGTATGAGACAAAGTGACAAACGGTGAAACAACACGTCCGGGAGCACATCAGCTTTCGCTTGATCAAACCAACGGCAACTCGGTTGGTTTCAGCTGCCAAATCTGTGAACCTAACTCTGGCTGTCAAACTCAGATAAGCATCACTGCAAAATAGTCACTCCAGGTGCCATCCGTTCAACAATATCCTGAGTGAGTTCAATGGGTCAACTTAATGGCTCGTTATCGTGAGGTGCTAAACAATCGATGGCGTTGGATTTCTGGAAAACAATTAACCAACTTCACTCTGATGTACCACAACTCAGGGATGTGTTTAGCCAATCACTGTAATAAATGTTGATCAATGTTCCATTTGCAACCGAAACAGCGCAGTGAACGGGTACACGGCTTGGGGGACGAAATTAGCGTTGGCTTTCAGCGATAGCCTATCCTCTGTTGATGTCAGCTTTAACGAACTCTATAACTGTGTACGTTCAAGCTACAGCGGACCTCAAGTTGTACACAAACTCCTTTGTTAAGTGAACTCCTTTTAATGATACGAATGGCAATGTATATTCTTTTTTAAGCAGTCTGACTTAATTATTTGCCCTTGCTCACCTTGTTGCCAGTCTGTGTGACCTTTTCAGAGGTGCTGTTTGCTAGTACACCACTTATTAATATTACCTTTCTACTTTTAGTATGTAAAAAAGCAAATGAGCCTGGGTGTGTAAAAAGGGTTCATGATCGAGCCATTTTTGCCCGCAACAAGCATAAAGTTGGAGAAAAGGTCCACTTCAAGCAGCTTTTAATAAAACAGGGTTTGTAACGTGGCCCCAGCACACACAGTAATAGATGCGCCAAATAACCCAAATTAACACGCACTTCTTAAGTTTATATCACTCTAGGAGGTTAAGGTTAAACTGTTTAGAGAGTAACAAAATCACTACTCCGAGGAATGATGATAATACTATCAATGCATCGTTTGTACGATAAGTCTTGGGCCGTGTTATCGGTCAGCCAGCTCCGACAAGATATTTATCAGAGTCGAGTCTAACGGATTACCCGCTACGACGTTTTCTTTCCACTTCTTAAAAGTAAGTCGAACGTTTTTTCGATAAAATCTTACAAGGTCTCCGAGGAGTCCACAAGATATACCTATAGTACAATTATGACTGGAGACCAAATCGTAAAAAAACTTCAGATGTCTCGTAAAAATAGAATCAAACACTATGAAGTGCGTTATTTATGTATATACCGGAAACGTGTTATGACGTTCCTGACAAGTTGAGAAAGTCTTCTAGGAAGTGGTGTGCAACTAAAACCCAAAAGATTTACTATCTAACAGAAAATTTCTTGACACATAGAATGTTTATTCAGAAGACCAGGCCTGGATGTGAACCATTCTTCTAAAATTTAAGAGCCCCTTACTTGGGGTATTTTCGTGCTGGTTGATTTTAATTTCCTTCATTGGGTTGCAGATAAACTTCAACGCAGCAACAGTACATCATGATATCTTGCAGCTAGGTTTTTAGCATTATCTTATTTTTAACTGTTCAGTTCACTTTTTACTTTAAAGGCCATTCCTTTTGTTCACTTTCCCATTATGCCTCTTCTAGTTTATGACGACACCAGTTTAGGCTTTGTTGAGTTTGAAAAATAACATCATCATTATCATCATCAAAACAGCCATGAGCCTGACCAATCGGTCGTTCATACTGTGGTCAAATATGGCCGATCAGCTTTCGATGGTCTGTCAGATTCTTTTGTAAGCGTTCACACTGTGTCGTTTGATCGAGTGGTGCGTTGTCTCCACGAAGTTGTTGTCTCGCCTGCGAAATGTGGGGAATTTCGGGTTGGGGCAGTTGGTTTATTTCTTTGATCGTAAGACATAAATCATGCAGTGATATCCATCATTCCTCTTCATTGAAGCCTGTTAGGAAAAAGAATGTTCCGCTTGCTCTCTATCGCTCATAACCAAGAGTTTCCGTTGTTCGTTGATAAAAGGGCCAGTTGGTTGTGGCCTTCGAACCAACCATTAAGCTACTAACTAATTAGCGACACATATACAAACCAAAGGATCGTAATTGTCTGAATACCTGACTAAGATTACCAATGCAAAGTGGTTGTGATTTCGTTTGTTTATTTGTGAACCAAACATTGTTATTCACAACTTTGAGCAATCGTAGTAAATTACTGCTTTTGGGCCATTTATGCTTTATTCAGTTTTGCTGCTACTATAAGAATGCACATCACAAACGGTGGAAGCATACGGCGTTAGTGAAAATCAGTATGGTCATACAGTGGTTTATAGCAGGCGATCGTCAAACTCGTGGACAACTGATATGAGTACATAAATGCGTATAATAGCGCGGTAATGTTCAACTACAGTGTTCGTAAACAGCATGAGGTACAGAATCTTCGTCAAGCCTTTGTAAAACCTCTAATAATTTCCTCGGAAGAGAAGGAAGACAGATTGTGGTTTTCTAAAATTGCCTAAATCCATCAACCATAGATGTAAAACAAAGACTGTATGTATGAGACAAAGTGACAAACGGTGAAACAACACGTCCGGGAGCACATCAGCTTTCGCTTGATCAAACCAACGGCAACTCGGTTGGTTTCAGCTGCCAAATCTGTGAACCTAACTCTGGCTGTCAAACTCAGATAAGCATCACTGCAAAATAGTCACTCCAGGTGCCATCCGTTCAACAATATCCTGAGTGAGTTCAATGGGTCAACTTAATGGCTCGTTATCGTGAGGTGCTAAACAATCGATGGCGTTGGATTTCTGGAAAACAATTAACCAACTTCACTCTGATGTACCACAACTCAGGGATGTGTTTAGCCAATCACTGTAATAAATGTTGATCAATGTTCCATTTGCAACCGAAACAGCGCAGTGAACGGGTACACGGCTTGGGGGACGAAATTAGCGTTGGCTTTCAGCGATAGCCTATCCTCTGTTGATGTCAGCTTTAACGAACTCTATAACTGTGTACGTTCAAGCTACAGCGGACCTCAAGTTGTACACAAACTCCTTTGTTAAGTGAACTCCTTTTAATGATACGAATGGCAATGTATATTCTTTTTTAAGCAGTCTGACTTAATTATTTGCCCTTGCTCACCTTGTTGCCAGTCTGTGTGACCTTTTCAGAGGTGCTGTTTGCTAGTACACCACTTATTAATATTACCTTTCTACTTTTAGTATGTAAAAAAGCAAATGAGCCTGGGTGTGTAAAAAGGGTTCATGATCGAGCCATTTTTGCCCGCAACAAGCATAAAGTTGGAGAAAAGGTCCACTTCAAGCAGCTTTTAATAAAACAGGGTTTGTAACGTGGCCCCAGCACACACAGTAATAGATGCGCCAAATAACCCAAATTAACACGCACTTCTTAAGTTTATATCACTCTAGGAGGTTAAGGTTAAACTGTTTAGAGAGTAACAAAATCACTACTCCGAGGAATGATGATAATACTATCAATGCATCGTTTGTACGATAAGTCTTGGGCCGTGTTATCGGTCAGCCAGCTCCGACAAGATATTTATCAGAGTCGAGTCTAACGGATTACCCGCTACGACGTTTTCTTTCCGCCACTTAAAAGTAAGTCGAATGTTTTTTCGACAAAATCTTACATGGTCTTTGAGGAGTCCACAAGGTATACATATATTGCAATTATGACTGAAGACCAAATCGTAAAATACTTCGGATGTCTCGTAAAAATAGAATCAAACACTATGAAGTACGTTATTTATGTATACACCGAAAACGTGTTATGACGATCCTGACAAGTTAAGAAAGTCTTCTAGGTAGTGGGGTGCAACCAAAACCCAAAAGATTTACTATCTAACAGACAATTTCTTGGCACACAGAATGTTTATTCAGAAGACCGGGCCTGGATGTGAACCATTCTTCTAAATTTTCAAGAGCCCCTTACTTGGGGTATTTTCGTGCTGGTTGATTTTAATTTCCTTCATTGGGTTGCAGGTAAACTTCAACGCAACAACAGTACATCATGATATCTTGCAGCTTGGTTTTCAGCATTATCTTATTTTTACCTGTCCAGTTCACTTTTTACTTTAAAGGCCTTTCCTTTTGTTCACTTTCCCGTTATGTTTCTTCTAGTTGATGACTACACCAGTTCAGGCTTTGTTGAGTTTAAAAAATAACAAATATTGCGTTTTCATAGGATCTTTCTCGTTCTATTCCTGTTTTTACTCCCAATAGCACGGCTGGTGAATGGGCACCGATAAAAGTTGTTCAGGACTATCTGCCAATCTTTTGAGTAAAATGTGCGCTTTATCAAGAAAAGTGTGAGGAACAACTAATTGAGACATTCTCACGTATATATTCACATAAAACCCAAGGTAATATTATTTGTGAACGGTAACTTGAACTTGAATTCATGCAAAGGTTGCCAATGTGTAGAACTGTGAGCCGAATGAAAGTAGGAGTGTTCCTGTCTAAAACCATCGGCGGAACACGCTTGTATTTGCTGAAAGTTAACAAAACAGAAGGTTGTTGTTAACGTTTCACTGTAGATCATTGAGTGCCCTGGTAGTTGCTTAAGTGCTTCTGAAACCATTTTGGTAGGCGCTGAAAGGTAGTTACGAGTAATTAATGGAGGCTTGCTTGGTAGACATTTGACAACATGAGCATAGGTTGTAAATGTGGTTACAAGGTATGTTAACCACACACAACTAAGTAAGAACATTCACTGGCTTTGTGCTTAAGGCAAACAGCCATAAAGGGGTGTTTGTACAAGTGTACTGTTTTATAGTGCGGATTCAAAGATTTTCGTCGTTCGTTTTTACACACAGGAATTTTAACCGAAAGGAAAAGCCAGTTTGTCTTCGAATCATGTCATGAGAGAACACTTTTCCCCGACTCTTTGCCTACTCACCGTTTGGGTGCGTCAATGAGTAAACCGTACGGACAAGGAACAGCTGGTCCAGGCACGTATACTGTAAGCAATTTGGAAGTTAACTCGTATAGTACGAGAACATTTTTGTATGCACAGATTTATCAGCCAGATTATCTTCAAATCAAGCCAACCAGTACTAAAGGCTATAGCCTGGGAGCTAGAACTGCAAAACGGTTACATTCAGGACACAAGGTCAGTTGAACTCAACTTGCTGAATTTTTGCTCAGGATTTCATTACACCCGGACCAGGCACGTATGAATGTTTTGCACAGAACAAGAAGGCATCCTGTCCGGATAAAAAGCCGTTCAATGTGCGATCGGGAAGAACAGAATTGAAATGTCGGGGACCGTTTAGTTCACCTGGGTAAGCTATTCTATTTCTCAATAAGCTATCAACGAAATAGCAAAGTACGACATTTTTGCAGTGAACACACAGGAAGAGACAATTATGCTTTCGAATTAATAACAATTCGCCTGCTCGAATACACTGTGACATTCCATTCGTTAATCTTTTTAGTATCAGTTCAGTTTACATAAACACGTCTTCTTTCTTGGTGGATTTGTTTCCTCCTACTAAGTTATTATTAAGTACTACTTATAAGTCCGAAACAAATTTGCACGAAATGCATCAGCATTATTAAGTTCGACCATTGTGTATGTCAATAAACCAAGTTACGATATTCCCATCAAAGATTCTGCGTATTAATTGATTTCCTTGTATTTCTGTCCTATCTCTGGAGTATTGCGAATGAACTTTTGTTAACTTTTCGAGGAAAAAACTGAACTACATCACCTAGTAAAGTTAACGAACCTAGTTTTATCGGCATGATCAATATGAAAAACAGAAATGCAACAGTCGTTCAGATTGACGCTTAAGTGTCACAAAGTAATTGGAGAAGAAAAAAGATCCTGCCTAAGAGCTTGGGAATTACAACATTTGATGGCAGCGTTCGCATTCAGATAGACTTTCCAGCCAGCCTCTTTCGAAAAGAAGCACTAGACTCGAGTTTCGCTTTCATTAGAGCTCATCAGTAGTGCATATCCTTGCCACGGCCGGGATTTGGACTGCGGTCATTCCAATCATGAGACAATCGTGTTCACCACTGCGCCATTGATCTCACATCAGGCACGACCGAGTTATCAAATCTGAACGCTCAACCACTCTCGCTTGTGAGCAATGATCAAGTTGCCCGATCGTCTTGAGAGGAGACACAGTAATCGTCCTGTTAACTCCAGTCAATTACCCCGCGATCATGACTTCCAAGGCAGGTCGAAATCACACATCTTATTAAACCTGCAAGGTGATATTCTTATTAACTGATTAATTGCCTTTGCAAATTTGTATTTAACGAAGGTGACTATGCCGATCGCTATTAATACGAATTCCTACCAAACCAGAATTCTGCGCCATTTTTACTATTCACCGGAACTCGATGCGTTGACAGCATTGAGTGTATCCCATCTCTTGTTGTGCATATGAAGACTTAAGTTACTAAAAACTGGCAGTTTTTCAGCATCATTTTTTTTGCTTAGGCAGGTAGGTGTTATAACTTGATCGTATATGTCGAACTCCTTTGGCTTACCTTTAAAGCTTGATAGTTACAACTTGATGGCTGACGAAAATTATCGAGTGATTTCTTTGGATCATATCAGCTTTGTCAGGTGAAAATGAAATTAACAGGCACAAAGTTGAAGAAAACCAACAAGTAGTGCTAAGACCTTGATGGCCAATGAATCATGTTTGTCTTGAACCCTAATGTTTAATTTCTGTCTAGTTTATTGGAGTTTTTCTGCCCTGGTATCTTGTGTACAAAAAAGCCTGATGGTTATGTACAATCAGTTCAATGAATAATTCAGTCAAAAAGAAATCAATCATTTTTCCGGTAAAAATGTTGAACTCCTAAGTGAAAGATGGACATCAAACACTGTTGAGTTAAAGTTACGGAGACAAGGAGAAGTACTTTGAAAAGTCACCTGGGGACATAGTGGGTAAGTCATTTAGCAAAAGGGATTAATTCGCGCATATCAGTAATCCGATAAATCAATCCAGGTGCAAATTTCTAGAGAATATAAAAGACAACACGGTAACCGTTAAATAAACCGTGCAACGCATAAGGTTACGGTGTTGTGAATTCACTTCAGTTAACCATAACCTCTGTTTTCCGACTATAATGAGAGGGAACTGATGACACGTTTAAGTCTTCAAGGTTACAGCAATATTTGTTAGTGTATAACGTTCCCGAAGAGGGAGTGCTAACTCTCTAAAGATTGGGAGTCGCGTCTAGTTGGTAGTTATAAGGCAATGGAGATGTGCAAATCTTGTGTGTCCATACAGCAGAGTGTGAATTGGATTTATATATTCTGACATCATTGTCCGAGTTCGATCTCCGGTATCCGGTATCAATAAAAGTTAACTATGAGATTACTAAGCAGTTGTTTAATAGTAAAAGTTGAACGAATTACTTTGCTTAGTCGTTCAATGTGAAAAAACTGAATTTTTGGTCGTATATCGTGCATACCAGCTAATTGGCTACTATGCTGAATAAGTTCTTTGGAGGTCTCAGCCGACTGGCGCAAGGAGCAAGGCGGATAGGTGATGAGCCTTTTCAGAGAAATGAAGCAGTTTGCTACGAGGTCATTCACTGTAGACCGGCTTTGTCTACGTGTTTGGGACAGTTGCAGCTCTTGGACTAGATGCGTGCAGACTCCGCGTGCTGTATATATTACTTGAGTTGAGTGGTGCAAAATCTGTCGTTGTTTGGGTGAGTTCTTTTCGAAGTGGGACAGTACAACCTACAAAAAAGCTATCTTGCTGTGGATGTCTCAATTTAGCTTAAAGTTACTTTGCGTTTTGAAAAATTGTATGTACCTTGGAGTGATTGCTTCCAGAATTCGAGTCCTTTTCATTTCCTTTTTTTACCAAACTGATGTTTTTTTTTACGATTATGTCACAGTGAACTTTCACTGCAAACAGCTGAGTTATTCAGGTTGTTGATGCTGCTTCAGAGTTCCCTCGTGATGGTGACATTCAAGAGGGTTAGAACTCTTGGAACTAATCACCTGAAATGTTAAGATACCATGTAGAACATTTGCTGTATACCTTTGGTTATTTCCGTTAGTTTTTGGTAGGTGGAGAGATAAAGTACTGACCTCATTTTCATCGCTTTGAAGGATACTCATAAAACAGCTCACAGCGTGAGGTAGTTTATTCGGATCTCCGTTCTGACATTTTTGTTCTCTACAAATTCGAACGTAAGTCAGCGCCTCACAGTGAAAAATGTAATCATGCTAACACTGTTCGTTGGACAAAACTGCAATTAAGGACGTAATGGACAGTGTACCAACTCAGCTTATGGAATCAACTGGACCAGCCCATTTACAAAGTGCAGATTTCTAATTACATAGTGAATATCTTTCCCGAATAAATCTGAATGTTCACATCCTTCTACCAAGTAGCAATGGTTGTACCTCCCTTTGATTGGTTTCATTTGATTTTATGAATGCTAGCCAACGTCATCAATAGGTATTAAGCTTGTAAGCAAGCTATGACATTTCTTTTGATATTCGGAAAAGCTATATCCTAGGAGTCAATGTGGATCCAAGGTTATACATAGCTGTAGTCAATTTGGTTTACATGTCTTATGGAGGACGGTGCAATTCATACAGAACAGCCGCAGGTTAGCCAAATGAGAATGGTGCTGGCAACCTTGAGGTTATGCTACTCATAATAATTGAGCAGTTACGCAAATAAAAATTCTGTCGCAAGTCTATAAAGCAAAAAGAATCAATTAGTGGTCATCAACCCCGTCTATTAAAAGTAAACCATTTCGCATTTGACTTCAAATCCTTACTTGAAACTGGGCGTAATCTCGGGACAGACAGTGCATCTTTCGGAATAGACTTTTTATATAATATCCACGGAGTGAACTACAGCTTACTTTCTGTTGCTGGCATACATGTGACTTATCTTCGAACGTCTGAATATCCTTCCGTGCCTGATCGGTGAATGTTTGTCGTGTGTCCGTTGTGAATTGATTAATACGACATAACGACCGCTCAGTCACTCATGTATTCTAGTTGAGTGGTTTGTGACAAGAGATTTCCGGAAACAATGGGGTTGTAACCTATGTTCTGTGAAAGATTCGAGCTCACTCAACCTCTGTACTGGCTCCGCCCGTGATCTTTAGAAATGGAGAGAGAAAGATGTGTGTGGTCAACTTGTATGGTCGCCATAACATCAGAAGAGGGCTAAAGGGCGCTAGAGAGCCTGCCACCTAGTAAGCGCCACACCAGTTGTCTCACCGTAGATGCGCTGCATAATATACCTTGCCTTAGTTAACTTGTAAACACAAGTCAAGTCGAACAGAGACGGCAGCTATGGCGTCAGTAGCCGGTTGACCTGATCTGTATTGGTAGCATGAATCACAGCTCCTCAGCTACTGTGATATTATTTAGTGGGCCTGCCTTCTCCGAGGCTCGTTTTGCTGACCAGAATAATAAAGCACTTCCTGTTAATCGTTGCCAGTCAGAGAAAGGTTCAAAATCAGTCTACTGGGAACCCAACACACTGCTACAACTACAGCTGGCCCACCTAGTCAAAGTGAACGAGAAGAATCTTGGAAGATCACTGATGAGTAGTCGGGGATTTTGTTTATTCCCAGCTGACCATCACTCACATTTGATTGCAAGGTTATGCAATAGTAATGAGCTCCCTTGAGAGTGAAACTCGAGTCTAGTGCTTCTTTTTGGAAGAGGCCGGCTGAAAAGTGTGCCTGAATGCGAACGCTGCGATCAACTATGAGTGATGGTCAAATTAAAAATCTGGGAAGGATCCAGCTCATTCACGTTAGCGGAAAGCGTGAAGAAGACACTGTAGATAAGGGCACCAACACGCCCAGGATAAAAACACTAAACTAGTCGACAGTTGTGTGTCGGTCTATAGTTGTGTTCAGTCCGTTTGAGAGTGGTTCAGCAATGACGGCAGATAGGATACAGCAAGACCAAAAGGAAACTTTAGGATTTTCTAAACAGTTGGGTTTACTAGATAACTTCCAAGAGCAACTTTAAAGACTACGAAAGATCTCTGACATTGAGCGCGCCCTCATATCGTATCCGCTCCGGGACACTTTTCATACCGTAGCTGACTGTGAAAAACTAATAGTGTTGCAACGAGCCAGCCCCAACAGGAATGATAACTGAGTTAGGATATGCCCTGGTCGGGACCAATACAAACCCTAGCGGTCGCCTTCTGAAGCCCAAGCATTTGACGAACGTGTGTGTAAAAGCATTATTATATACAGTGTGCTTGCGACCGGAACAGCTAATGCCATTATTCAAGCAATACACGATCGAGACCAGTGACGATTCCTAGAGTCACTCATTAGTCTATCTGATTCAACAGTCACAGGCGTAAATTGTCTGCCCTGGTCAGCGTGGTTAGCCTCGATAAGTGTCCTCAACCTTTAAGAATAACCTGTTTAACACAAGAAATGACGAAACAGGTGTGTACAGCTTGGCCTGCAGCCCACACAGTGATGTCCATTGAGATTTTATATCACCCTGACAAATCAAGAAACATATCAGACTGGAGACAACTGTATTCTACCACAAAACTCAGTGCTATCACTCCCAATATTGTCCTAGATGGCTTTAAAAAGGACGTCAACTTCATCCTGGGGTTTCAAATACCCCGACTCGTCGTCGTCCCAATAGGAGTTGGTGGCCTTTAAAGTACACCACAACACACTGACTCAGCCCTTTTTACCCGATGAACCTCCTGGACTAGATTCACCTGGTGTGCATACTCTAGGCTGTGAAACTGCCTATTGGCATTGTTTTTACACCGACGCGACTTCACTGTTTGATAAACTGGACGAGGTTCATGGTTTCTGTTCCCAGCATCACGGAAACCGAGTGTAAAAGAAAAGTGGAGTGGGAGGGGTGAGCTGTCCATCCCCGACATGAAAGTATTTTACAGTGATGAGAAATCGTAAAAGAAGGTGATGTGGTTTTTTATTCGATATCGTACGTAAAGAACTCAAATATTCGTGACAGGGTACTACTGGGTCTTCTTGAATTAGTCTAAAAAGTAGCTAACGTCACTCAAAACTTCAGGTATTATCGGCGCAGTTTATAGACAGCCTTTTGAGCACAGGAACGCAGACAGGACCTGGCAAAACGCTTTGCATAGAATGTAATTTTTGGGTTATGTTCAGTTGTTGATTATGAAATATTTTATTCTTTCAAATCTAGACTTCAAACACAGTTTATCCAATATTGAAACGTCTTCACATGGGGATATCTTCCAGCCAGTAGTGGAAGCTGAACTATTTTAACATGTCCAGGACCATATTAGATAGGGGGTGGAAAAGGCGACGACTTGTCTTGCTTACGTTCTTCACAATCTGAATATCACGGCTTCACTTAGTCGTAATGATCATGGGCTAATTAAGTTGAGCTGTCTATAAGGGACGAGCCATATTTCCCAAAATAGGGGTCCAAAAGTTTGTTACGAGGCAACTTTTGTGGGGCTGAAGACACAGCTCAGCAAGATTAAATATCCTGACTGCTTCACTAACCCAGCTCAGAGGGTCAATGGCAGCTCATCGTCAAGGAGATCTCCGATGACGTTAACAACCACGTTTCAGTAAGGTATCCCACACCTAACAAAGGGCCTAGATGCCTATGAAGTAGAATCAAACGTTTGATTACACTGAAACGTTCAGCCTGCAACAGATACCGTTGGGAAAAACCAAGCTTGCGTTTTTTGAATATGACATTTTGGGCAATCGTACCACCGCAGCTATCAAAGATGATAGGTTCTGTCAACATCGTAGTCTTGTTGAAATTCTGATGGTGAATCCTGAAATTTTTATAGCGAAGTCACAGCACACACGAGAAGTAAGGTTGACACTTTACGAATGCAACCCTCTGGGGGGTTTAACAACACGAATAGAGATAAGGCCATCACTGGATGGACGGTAAGTGTGTTTAGCTTCAAACCAACGGCGACCCTTTAGTACCCAGGAGACAAATTGACTGAATCACTCTGAATATAACATCCGAAACTTAGAATCAATACAGATAACTTATTAACTTGCAGACCACCCTGTTCACACTCGATATTTCCACTTTTCCCAACACAGTGCAGATGAGTTAGCGACTAGCTTGTCAACTGGCTTTCTATCGAAAGCCAAGAAACAGTCCATAGTCACACCTGTTCAAAAAGGTGAATGCAGAGAGGACTTAACAAACTGTAATGTTTTTTCCTTGGTTTTTAAAGTAATGGGGAGTTTGTCAGATGATTTTCTCCGGGCCGAGGCTGAAAACCTCCAACTTATCGTCAAGGTGCAGTATGGATTTCTTGATGGACACTCAGGTGTCACAAACCTACTGACTGCCCGCGGGTTTTGGACAGGCCCCCCGATGCAGGACTGGCCATTGATGTGATGTACTTTGAATTTTCAAAAGCCTTTGACACAGACGATCTCTTGATGCTACCGCAAGAGCTCCATGAATATTACCTCAGTGTGTGCTTACTCACGTGAATTGAGGATTCTCTAACTAAATTTGAGTTTGCAGTCAAAGAGAATAGACCGTTGGGCGGCTCTCCACCAGCGGGGGATTCCTGCAAGGATCTATCTTAAGACTTTCTGTAGTTCGTTCTTTTCTTCTTTGAACTACCTAACATCCTGAAATCACCATTATTGTTTTACGCCGATGAATAAATTTTGGCGAGGCACAAAGTGACCAAGCAGATGTGATGAATCTACAAAATGATATACGCTGTTTAAACCAATAGTCCATGGAAAATAAATTTCCATCCAACGTCGAAAAATTCAAAATTGTTAACATTCGTTATCAGAACTGTAATGAGTTCTACTTTACCATGATCAAGTTGCTCGTATCAGTTTGTGAACGGGACGTAAAGTTCAATGTGGTAAACAGTTTAATTTTGTCTGGCACTTGTGCAAATATGACCAAAAGGACACAAACATCTCTGATCCTCTTTAAAAACATTTGTGGAATATTTCACTGTGGAGTGTTCCCCACTATGTTCTTCTCCATAATCTTTCCACATCTGGAAACCAGCACACAGATCTGTTTTCCCTCTCTGAAGAAGATTTGGCACTTGGAGTAAGCGTTCAGAGAGGGAGCGCTGCTAGAATTATTGAGCTATAAATTTGCTACCGAACAAGACGGGCGAAGTCAGGTAAACTGTCGATGAATTACAAACACCACAAGGAGGAAGTGGTTCCACAAAAATTGTACATCTTGGGGTCTTCCGCTGACACATGTCCTCCACATCAACGGAGATGAAAGTTTAATGGGTGGATAGTGGGATAGGCGTGTTACTTTCAAGAAATAAGTGTTTCAGAGTTATGATCTGCTCACAACGAAAAACATTGTCCAACTCTGTAATCACAATCAAATTGATTGGGTGTTTTAAAACGTCACTCAGTTGGTAAATACATGAGGGACAGCTCACAATACATGTTTCGTATCCGCCATCTTTGTCAGTTCTGATAACAGTAAATCTGCATATCTGACGGAATGTTGATTCGGTGAGTTTCACTGTTGGTTGCTGAAATGTTTACAACCAGTAGCTTAATTGAGGCTTACTTCTATTCAATTCCACCCAACAGAGATAGCAGCGCACGAACGAAGGTCATTATTTCTCCAGTAACAACCTATGAAAGCACTGTTCCCCTAATTTTGGGCTTCCCCTCAAGTCATCACAATAAATAAAATAGTTGAAATCAGATAAGAAGAAAATGTGACGAACATAAAGGGAAATCAAACGAACTGAATAAAATAAGCTGAACAGTGACGAAAAGCAGGGAAAAGTGGGCAAAACAACAAGATAGCCGGACAGGCGTTTGAAACGATTAGTAGGATTCTCGGCTTGTTCATCAGCTTTTGGATGCTTTGAGACAGTTTAAAGCGCGCATAAAATAAGAAAAGATGTACTTTGTAAACCTTAGAGTGAAAGTCCCACAATACACACAGACACGGCATACTTGCGAAACAAATTTATTGAGGTGAAAGTGAAGGCAACTTTCAACGATTGGGAATAACGGTAGTCGGTGAGCTTGCTTTTGTGAAATTCTATCGTTCTATGGCAGAAGTACTTTTTTGGAAACGCGCACCTAAGCAATGTACTAATATCTAGGCTCAGTGAACATAAAACATGATAGCATGTGCGAAGTTGAGTAACAACTCCAGATTAATTAATTTGTAACCGTTGGTCACCAATTGAAATTGATTTTTTTCCACTTCCAGTGTAGGGACCTATGACCTTCGTTCACCAAGGTGCCGCCGCATACCCTGGCAGCGTGACATGATGCTCAAACCTATCGATTTGCCTCAGGTGGATCAACAAAGTACAATTCCTATCAACACGAACAAGGTAGCATTGTCAGCTCCTTCATCTCTTACCATTTTTTCCTACAGTTACCCACAACCACGGAATGCAAACGATATCAACGAAAACTGGCATATTTAAAACTTTACTTTTGAATTGATCACTAGCAAGGCTACTTACGTTACAACTGAAAGGGAATGTTGTACACTAGAGCAAAATAAAAACTGTCAAAGAATTAAAACTGGTTTGAGCAATCGTTTGAATACTGTACTCCATTTTGTTACTGAATGGAGACTCAGGTTTGGAGATTACTACTCGGTTGTTAACACTTCTTTCATTGAGCTCAGGTTCGCCTTAGATCTTTGATCCGTACAAGTATCAGCGGTACTTTTAGAAACGTTGAAAAAACTCACTCCGCTTCGGACTTTTATATAATTTATTCATTCCTTCATCCTTAAGGGCCTAACCATGGAGGACTTTGGATCGAACCGCCTTTGACTTCAGAAGTGACGTGGAACAGCTTAAGTAAATGGTTTGCAAAGAGGAATAGAAACGAATAAGACGATGTTGTTCAAAAGAACTGGAGCTATCGTTGACGGAGAATACTCAGTCTTTCTGTCCTCTATTTGGACTTACTGTAATCTGTATTTTCAGATGGCACATTGCAGTAGATCAGTTGGATACTGGGGAATTCCATCTTAGTTATACAGCAAAGACTATTCACTCCCATTGGTACATAATCTTTTGAGTCGATAATATCCCACAAAGCTGTTCTGTCCCTATTGGTTTTGTAGTTATTTGCAACGGAAGTTCAGTGTTACTTGCGTACTACGTTTGGAAGCGTATCGTAAAATTCTAAACTGTTTCACAATACAAGAGAGAAAAAGAGAATTATATTTTAAGTACAATATATACTCTGAACCTGTTCACAATACACAGGACATAATATTCCACTTTCACGTGTGTCTCTACATCATAATCCGTGTCTGCTCGAAATTAGCTCTGTAACGTTCAATTTTTTGAGGGCACGTTCGTAAGAAGTTTCGACTTGGATGTGGCTCCTCACAGAACTCCACTTTAGAGTGTATTACGTTTACACAAAGACTGTAATACTGATGCAACTTTATGTCATGAGAACGACAGAGTAGCGAACAAGACTTGTTTTCTGTGTTTGATCATCAGGCTAATTACAACACGATAAATATGAAAAAAGTGACTAGTGTGAGTCAGAAAAACGGTCAATATAGGTTATGGACGACGTGCTTGTTATCAGTTACGTGATCACTGTTCCAAATCATGGACTTGACTGATTGTGGGCCGGGGGAGGTTAAGTGTCCGCACGAACTTTTTCTGAGCGCAGAGGTGAGGGTTGCGCAATCGTATGCTGATGGCTTCGGCAACGGTCAACATTCGAAATCTCACCATTTTTGATCGATTCCTTGGAACTCGTTAGACAATCCGAAAAGCATCTTCCTTACTGACAGAATGATTGGAGTCGGTCAAGTGAGCATCAATCGCGCTTGAAACCGTTTTAATCAC
>QNGE01005845.1:17877-38110 GCA_008508345.1 Paragonimus westermani
CGATTGCGCAACCCTCACCTCTGCGCTCAGAAAAAGTTCGTGCGGACACTTAACCTCCCCTGGCCCACAATCAGTCAAGTCCATGATTTGGAACAGTGATCACGTAACTGATAACAAGCACGTCGTCCATAACCTATATTGACCGTTTTTCTGACTCACACTAGTCACTTTTTTCATATTTATCGTGTTGTAATTAGCCTGATGATCAAACACAGAAAACAAGTCTTGTTCGCTACTCTGTCGTTCTCATGATTTCAATGGGTATTTTCGACCGAATTAAGCAACTTTATGTGGTAAGAAGTTGTCTCTGTTTACAGCGTCGTTGATTTGTACTCATCCGCAACTGCATTTTAACGCTTTGTATATCGCACAAAATTCCCACGATTTTTCATCCTAATGTCATACCAGTTTCATTTGCAATGTAGTAGGCTGGCATTCACTCGTTTATAAGAATAACTGTAAGGCTATCGCTGAATCGTCCAGATGAGGTAATATTTACCAAACTTCCAGTCTGAGGTGATCTGTTGGATAAAACAAACGGTGACTAAGAAAGTTCACGAAATTCATTTGGTCAAGTATTAGATCATTCAAGATAGACACATCATTCACAGTAATGATTACTAGTTGTGTTTAAGCACAGTACGAAGAACACCGAATAATTCAGCAAGAAGTTACGAAATCTTTCATTTTAAACTCTTCTTGACTATGCACCAGCCCCATAAAATGCCCATACACCGTACATCCATAAGTCACAAACATAAGGGTTTGTCGGTGTCACCTAAAAAATGTTTGGTACTTGTTGAAACTGTTCAAATCCCCACCACTGGATGAATAGTGGTATTTAGAAGACTTTCTTACCCAGCCAGAAGAACAATTTTAGGTCAGTTTCCAGAGCGTTGCAGATGTGTGAGGAGTGAAGACACTTATATTTTCAAGGGTAATTGTACACATTGCCATCCCTTGGCGAACAACCTCAGAATACTTGAAGACAAATGCTTGAAGGTTCGTTGGTGTGCCAGATAAGTGGCCTACCATGAAGGCGAAGCATTCCAAGTTGAGATCTGCCCTTAACGGGTTAAACCAATCAACTTTGTGAACAAAGTGGAGTCGGTCTTGGCTTGTCAGATCTAATCAGGTCGACATGCTGCTGAATTACTGCGAAGTTCCTGGCGATTTCCTCAGCTTTTCTAAAGGAACCAAAACCTGTTGATCTGTGCACATGGTAATGCTACCTCAACATGTTCGATTTTTTAATTCTGACATGTTTGTGGTCCAGTAGTTTTCATTGCAACTGCATAACGTTTTCTCCCAACCAATAGAGCTACTTGATCCCACGAGAAAACTCTTTCTACTCACACACATTAATGAAATTATACTAGTTATAAAATTACATTAAAACAATACACAAAAAATGAAACAAAATAGACTAGTGTATGGTTTGAACCATTAATAACTAAACCTTCATGGTTTAAACTTGGTTCTTCTTTGGCATGATCTAGAAAAGTGCATTTAGTTCGAGCTTTGCTCTTGGTAGAACTTGCTAGAATGACACATCTACACCCGTATCCGAAGCAGTGATCACTTAGGGATTTGCAGTCAGTTTATGAAGCTGTGAAAGATGAAAATAAAATATATTTAGATGGAATCCAATCGAAGAAAATTTAACCTTGAACTAGTTTCTTACGGGTGGTAAAGAAGAAATGCCTAAATGAGCTAACCACTCTATCGGCTGTGCTACGAAGACATACCCGGGTCCGGAAATTTCACACATGGATTGATTTACCCGAGTGACCCACTGTGTAGTGGGGGTATGCACCGAATTATTCCACGGACTCATTGTCCATAAGGGATTCTTCGGAAATCCGCTTTGGAGTCCACCAACGCTGCTGTAGGGCATTTAAATTGTAATCTTTTTGAGAATGGTGACAGATTGTACAGTTTAGACGGAACACATCTGTGAAACTTCTGAGCAGCCGGCGTATCTTCACAATTCAGGTGATAGAGCACTCAACGTGGTTGAGTATGCTGGTTCTGTCGCTGGTTAACATCCGGTTGAGATCCAGGTATTTTGTCATTGGGTCTCACCAAAGTTAGTAAATCTGTCACATTACTTACAAGAAAACAAGTTAACCCTAACGTACTTAATTAAACTTGGAAAAAATTTAACAGTATCTTTCAGGTAATGTACCTTGTGTAATTTGCCGCAGACAGTATAGGAAAAAGTTCACATTGAACAGATGGACGCCATAGTTTAGCAGCCCATATCTTCGCAGATTACAGTATGAATAGAACTTATGCAGATCATTTAAAACGAACTTTTGTTTCACATAATAAGCAGTTGAAGAAGGTCGCATATGGTACCTGTTTGATTGCATGTGAAACCTAAAGAACGAGCCCCCTAGAAGTGCAATCACCACTATTATATTAGAAATAACAAAAATCTACCAGAAAGCTGTAAGTTTTTGCTTTCTAACTGTTTCAGGTGGCCTATTTTCAGATGTGTTGTATTCGATACCACATTAACAAAGAACAGAGCCCATGCGTGGTTAGGATAACTTTCGTTGTATCTAAAAGGATTGGGTATTCTTTGACCTTAGTTAATTTACTCTGCTGTAAGCGCATCACCTGATTCGCTGTCGGCCTAGATTCATGACGGGTTTGCTGAGATCAGTGACCGTCACTTTACTATTTGAGTGGATGTTCTGTGTAGTTCACCACCTCTCTCTAATTCAACTGTTGGACGGTAGCTATCAACTACAGCCGATAAGTCATGAAATAGGATCAAGTGCGAGTCGGCTGACGTGTTTAACAAAGTGAACAGTGTTCTGACGATATTGACATGGACAGGAGTTAACTAGGGTAAAGATGGGTGTATTGTGAAGTGAATTACAGGCCATGAGTAGTAAGAAGTGTAGACCATTTTATTGTGAGAACCGTTCGCAGCTTCCGATACTGTGCCAGCAAAATGCCGTCGTCTTTCCCAACCCAAAAAATACAGTTGCAGACCTTATGCGGTTGCTGGTTACCGTGTATGTTTCACATGCAACATGACTGATTCATCAAGCCTTCGCTTTCTCACAACAGCCTCCTTTGAGAAGTCCTCAGATTTACACAATGGCCTTCAGCAGAAACAAGTATTACGTGTTTATCTATCACATTAGTCCAAAAGTTGCAAACTGTTTTTAATAACTGTTCGTTAGAATAGCTTGTGGTTTTAAGTAGCGCGCCACTTTTTGTTCGGAATCAGAAGTCTAATTGAAAAATATGTGGCGTTTTGGTGGGCAGTTAGAAAATGCATTTCGTGTGATGTATTACTAAGTAGCGTGCGAATTTTCAACAGACACCTATATGGCCTTGGGTTATAAAGTCGTATAGACAAAACGGGAGGCGAATAAGTTTGTAGCAAGTATGCGTGCACAAACAAGAACCTGTGGTCATTTCTTCCTTGTTCAGCCATTTTGAGCTACCAAGGTAAGTAGGGTGTTAATGTTAAGTGATCACAAGTAAACAGAGTCGGCATGATATTGAAAATGAGTGCGTCTTAGGGAGTTGCAAGACAGTGCGAGGGATAATCCTGAGGGCCTTAAGGAAGTTCACCTTGCGAACTATCTGTGATGGATCCTCTGTAACTAGAGAAGTCGAACTTTGGCCACACAGCAGCCGTTGTGAAAAGCTTAGTGATTTTGTGTTCACCGATCTGAGTGCGCAGAAACGAAATTGTCCTCCCACTAAAATGTTGATCTCAACAGCATTATCAGTTACCAAGTGCAAATGATAAGAAATTTGAATACTTGAGTTAAATGATCAATATTAATTATTGATTACCATTTATTATAAACATCGTGGCATCATTATAATATTATGATATATGTAATATAATTATAATCAATCATAACTATTATTGTTCAACTATTATTAGTTATTCCATTTAATTATTTCGTTCAGTGCCCACTATCGTCATCAATATGAAGATGTTATGATCTCAGGCCTGCTACCGAATGCGGGGTGGTGCCATCTTAGGTGGCGTTTCCAACCAAATGTTTAGGTGATCACCAGAACCCCGGCTAGACGGGCGCCTCTCATTCACCTTTCCGAACGGAACAATCAGGGTCTTCATATTTCGCGGCTGCCTCATCACTTGCTCACCACACAGCCCAGCCCAACTGCTGAGAGCCTGACCTTATAGGCCTGAGCACTGTAAAAAACCTAACTGGCATGCGGTTTATGTTACTCAACCATCGCGGACCGCGCAGCCCGATTCAGTGTCGATTGGAGTGGGTTGTGGTGAACAGGATCAAACTGTCGCGTGGGTTGAGTTTACCTTCTTGACATGGTAATCCCAAGGTGTGAACTGACCGTTTTTGAACACACGAATCTGGTTGACCTAATCGGATTGTGAACACTCAACCACATTCGCTTCTGAACTAGTGTCTTCTTTTGAGACTAGCAGGCAACCTGATTGTTGCTCACAAACGAAAGTAGTTGAGTGTTCATATTTGATAATACGGTCGTGTCTAATGTGAGGTCGGTGGAGCAGTGGTCAACACGGTTGCCTCATGGTTGAATAGCCGGAGTTCAAATCTCATTCGTGGCAAGGATATACACCACTGATGAGCTATAATGAGAGCGGAATTCAAGTCTAGTGCTTCTTTTTGGAAGAGGCTCTACCGTTATTTTGATCATCATCCAAGGTTCTAACCACGAAAGTTGGTTTAAACGCCTGGCCAACCCTCNCACCACTGATGAGCTATAATGAGAGCGGAATTCAAGTCTAGTGCTTCTTTTTGGAAGAGGCTCTACCGTTATTTTGATCATCATCCAAGGTTCTAACTACAAAAGTTGGTTTAAACGCCTGGCCAACCCTCTCTTCGAATACTGTCCACTGTAGCTGTACGACGAATTGCTATTCTATGTACTTGGCTTGATGATAGACGATGGAAAACGGAGTGTTCATGGGACAACATTGTGAGCTTGCCGACTGATGAAAGCCAACATTTTTCCTTTGATATTCATTAACAGACACTGGTGCGCGCACTGAACATTCTTGACGTTCGCGGCATCAAGTAGCCAACAGCTTTCAAAACAAACTTGTGACCACATACAACACAAAGTGAGGATCTGGCTTTGTTCGAAAACGCACCACGTCTACTCTGGAGTAGTGTTATAGTTTAACACGATTCTCATCAGTGACTCACCAACTCAACGCCACTGAATCCCCGTCAGTAATTCTTCTTGTCAAGGAATGACCATTTTGCCGTGACCACCCGTACTCGTTTTCACATAAAAACAGTTCGTGATAAATTTCTCAACAATTGCTTTTGTAGTTGACCTCTGATTATGTTAGTCTACAAAAATGCTTCTGACTAATGGTTTTTGAATTATCAAGCGTGATTAAATTGATCGCGTTAGGCATTTGAGTGACCTTCAGTGTGGTGTAATTCTTCCGGTTCTTTGGATGTACCTCGCTTGGAATCGAACAGCTTGTAATCTGTAGCTCATTTGGAGTTTCAAATCTCAAGCGATTGTTAGGTACTGAAAACCTGAGTATGTTTTGTCACCTTCCAATTCGGTTCACCGGAATCTCGGTTTACATATCTTACTCAGTACTGAGTGTATATCACTTTAATGTCAATCTGGATGTAACGAGATAAAGCAACATTTAGGTAGTTCATTAGCAACCGATACTGGAGAGGTAATACTGGGATGTAGAAGAGCTTTCAGAGAATAAGTGAAAAAGATTCTAATACCTAGACATTTATGGGTATGAGAATGCTTTCTTGAGAAGTATCAGTGACTCGATTCATCTCTGTTTATCAATATTTACCGTTTCCTATAGTTGTGCAGTGCTCGGTCAGGTGTGTGTTTAGCACAATGTGTAGACGGGAGCTGTCTGACTGGAGTTCCAGATAATGGGCTTACTTGGTTTTTGTGCTGCTCTAATCTTTTGGTAGGTATAATATAAAACACAACTGGAAGCATAATATCTGTCGAAAAATTCCAAGGAATAGTTATCATACGTTTTCCAGTTTGTTAAATTGTTGGTTATAAGTGAAAAGGATTCTAATCTCCTTTTCGAAACCTTCGTATACCTCATTTAAATGGAAGTTACAAAGTGATCACTAGTCAATTGTATTTCAGTATACAGTAAGTTGTAGCTACAATATGCGTTGTCAGCACGAAAAGGTCTTAATACAGTGCATGTGTTTAGCCCCGAAAAACCTCTTTACGATAAAGTGAACTGTTGTGTTTATTAGCCTACACATCGCTTCAACGGGAAATCTTATCGTAGCCAACCAACTAACGATGGTGACAATTGCCGCTCGCCATAATGAAATGTACAACATGAACCACAGCTTAATAACTGGTATGCTACTCGCTGATATGATATTTGCCGGCTTGAATTTCTCTATGTATGCGAAGGTTACGATCAAATATGGGTGATGTTCAACTTGATGAATATTTATATGTGGACATTCTCTACAGACAGCCGTGGCCCTACCATTAATTCGACCCCAGCTGTATCCTCGGTGTTCATATTTATGGTTTTATGAACCACGTCACAAGTGAGATTTCTTGCCTGTCTGAATGCAGCGTAACCGAGAGATGACGAGTAAGGACTATTCCAAGTCCTCTCCATGTGAACACTTCTTCTGACAGAATCATTTGTAAGAAGTCGCACTGTGACGAACAAGGAAGGCAGCGCCCCTCCCTCTCTGCCCAAAGTGTGAAGTTGAGATCCGGACGTACGCTGTTCGCCACAACATGCAAACTTTATAAAGTTACATTTCCGTCCATTATGCAGACGACATTTCCTATACACCTGTTACAGAAATCTTCACTCTCACTTGCCCTACGAAACGTCGATATTTCCAGGACTGTTGTGACGTTATGTACTGGGAAGGACCCAGATATTACTGTTGTCTTACTGGTGTTTTTCTTGTTGGTTCAAAACGCCCTGTGTTGATCTTAATACTGGCAGGCAAGTCGAACGTCCAAGCAACTGTCACCAGCCTTTTCTACAGGTGGCATTTTCTATTAAAATTGACACACATAGAACCGCACATTCTGTTTGTCATATACCACAAACAGATTTGAAGTACGAGCTGGTAGGTCAGTTTTGTGGACTCCAACAGATCAGCTGGCTGTTGAACCATTGGGTGATGTGGATGATTGAAAATGTTCTGAATAAAGCGCAACGGCTATCCTAATTCGTGAACTGTTGGCAGAATGTACTGCGTCGCTAGCATGGTCTCAGTGGTTCATCTCCGACCAAATACCGTCGGATATGTCAAGCTACTATTCTTGAGAGTGTGAGACTGTTTTTTATCTCATAATTCTTAACTTTTACCTTGAGATTTTGCTAAACTTAGATTAAATGCTCAGAATAACAGCCACTTTCCCTGTGTGAATCAGTCTAACCCTCAAAACGATTCCAGCAAATTCGTCAGGTTTCCGTAACAAGACTAAGGACGTAGTTCCGATTCCGCAACTCTTGAATGTAACACTCAGTAAAAAAGCATTTTAGGTACGACGTACGGTTTGAACTACCGTTCGGTATCATACTGATTACGAATTGTTCAACATGCATGCATTTCCGAAATCAAATCAAGTTTTTTCTATTTTGCTTCTTAGATAGCAGACTTCAGGACCAGTCCATACAATCATTGATACACGTTTTAGGCAGTATATCTTGGTAAAATTGCAAACTTTTCTCTTCGGATTAGATGATTTGGAAATTTTGTACAGCAACAGCTTGCCAAAAGTGAGGTTACATATTAAATCTTGCTTGGAACTATTAGACGTTTTTACACATTCATAGTAGGCTGAGTAAATACTGTATTGCATTTATTTGCTAAGTACGTTATGTTCCTCGGAGAATTGTACGGTGCAAACTCTACTATTCTGTTTCTTGAAAACCGCATCAAACAAACAGACTACTTGAATCAATACTGCAAGTTTCCGTAATAAAATCCTATCGCGGTTCATTACACCACAACGTTCACTATAGAGATAAGTAGAATACAACTGTGATATTTTGGTAAGCACCATGACCATAGTATCTGCATGAGAAGAATCGTGATGTGATTGAACGACTAGAACAGGGGAGTGATTGGGTTGACCGATTTAACTGATGATTGGGATTTATTTCACATGAGCACACTAGAGGGTGGACATTATACAATAGTCTTTTCTATAATTCACTTTTAGACGAGCTGGATTTCAGGTTGAGGAAACAGACATTTGTTTTGACTGAAGAGAACCATCTGCGGTTGTATACTGACACTTTATCCGTATGATTCCAAACGTGTTAGCTCAATGACGGGCATTGCAAACCCTAGATCTTCGTCGAAGTGAAACTCACGACTAACTGATCGAAGACTGCTAGTTGTCAAGTTTTCGCTCAAGATAACGTCACCCTGATTGACAATTTCTTGCGTTAGTTTATGATCACAGAGCAAAGACTTCCATGTGATGAAAGCTGATTGCCTAACGCATGTCGCCTTCTAAGTGGCATTCGTACAGGGGCGTTGCTACCGTGTGGTCAGCATGCAAAAGCACATGGTGGTCAATTTTCTGCTACCGTAGTAGCTAGGGCAAGCACGAGTCATATATCTTGTCTGGTTCCCACTCTATGTCACCCCTGCAATCTGAAAACAGTCCAGTGATCCTCGTTACGGACGTTGAAAATAACTCCTAATACTATCTCTGAACAATGTTCTCCTTGCAATTTTGATTGCTATTGAGAGTAATGAATGGCTTGGAGAGGAATCTAACTTAAGTGCACTCAAATGAAGTGTAGGAATCTGTCATAACTTTCATAAATTTGGCGTTAGATGAATGTCTTCGCAAGAGATATCCTATTTCTCTAACAATATTTTTACTCATACACTGGAAAACCAGCAGAATGTTATTCTGACTGATAGACGATAGGACACATCGTTCAAAATGAGGTTGAGCCTCAATGAAGTTAGTGGGAATAGATATCTTTTTCGATCTTTATAGGTCTCCGTCTATTGTCCGTGGCATTGTAGCCTGGCAACATTTTCAATACCTTTCTTGGGCACCTGCTTCAGACACTGCATCACTTTTGTGGAAGTGATCCCAGTTTGCTATTGTGCTCATTGTAGCAGCAGTGAATCCGTAGTTCAGACCCGTGCCCAACTGTCGTAGAACTACGAAAAGCAGGACAGACTCAGATGAGGGAGCAACATGCGAATAGACGGTTTATTTACATAAAACGGCTATAGTCGAGCCCGAAAAATAGTATGGTTCTCATAACACGGAAATAAATGGTCGGCCCATAAGTGAAAGTGAGGTTAATGGAGAAGACATTTTCATTATGGCTTTCAGTGCCTCATGTTGACAATTGCGCTCGCTTATCAGAAGAATCACCTGAAAACTATAACAGCATGCAAGTTACTGGGCTCTATTAGTCATCACCACACCCGAATTCCCCAGTCAACGATTGCATCCTAACGGTCCTAGTCAGGTAGATGAACCAGATCTATGGTGATCAAGTCTTTGGTGAATTACTTCATTTCTATGAGTCAGGCCATCACCTGTCCACTTCGCAACCTACACCAGTAGGTGGACACATCGGTAAAATTGCTCTGCATAGTAAATGGCTAGTTGATATCTTTATTAAACAATCCAACCGTCTAAGTCTGTACATACTTAACAGTTGAAATGGCAATCTGCTCTAATTTTGTCTACCTTCTGACGCAATTTCCTGCTCGCTGGTGTCACCGAAAGTGAGCAGCAAAGCGTCGATATCGATGATAAAATACGTGGGGTTGGTTAACTTCTTTTGTCCCGGGCGATCAATTTTCACAACTGTAAATTAATGCGACCCCCCCTTGTCGCCTTAAATACTTGACCCTTAAGCCTCACAAAGGTGCTTGTATACCCCCAGAGATATTCTCGATCGAAAATACCGCCCTAGCCTTGAAGATACGCGCTTTTATATCATTTTCTCCGTCTCCGCCGCTGCCGATACAGCCTCCCAAACAAAAAAATGGCCAGCAATTTCCAATAGCTTCATCAGTCAATACTAAATCTACACAATTTAATCAGTCTTGCAGAAGCAATTTGCAATTTGAAACTGAAAAGCGCATTCCGAAAAATTTGGCAACCCACAACTAACGTCTAGAATTGTCCGTGTTGCGCAAAATGGACCATTTATTTTACCAGACAAGAAGCCCGTGCCAATGTTCGGTTAGTGGTGTAGATGGTCTTTCACCATTCCATTTAGGATGAGACTGGAAGTGGTCAACCTTGACAAGTAATACTTTCGGTGCCAACACTGTAGGCCCTGAGGTGAACTGAATTCTAAAGATGAATCCGGACTGTACACTAAAATAGGCTTTCATTGCACAGCTGCGGTTGAAGGATTTTAAAGTTGTAGATCTATTCCATGATTCGAAAACACCTTTGAAAGCTAGAAAAAAGACAGATACCGGCTGTCGCTATAAGTGATACTCCTATATAAAGTGACGAGGGGTGTACATATGATAAAGATATTTTTGTTAGGAAAACAACTTTGCCAGTTTTTCCCGAGTGTCTGCTTGCCGCGTTGCGATAAATCGACTGAATTAACTAGAGATCAGAATCCAAGCTGTGACTGAGATCAAGCTAGTTCCACTTTATTATCCACAGGAGCTCATGGTTCCCTACTCGAATATGGACAATGTTGCCAAGTGATCTTAGTAGAGAGATGCACTTTGTAGTCCACAGTTGTTGAAGCGAACTGCCTAAGACCTTGAAGAGAGGTGGCACGAGTTTGAGGGCCGGTATCGACTCGAGGATCTTAGGTTTGGTGAGTTAATTCAAGCCTACAAATCAGAACACAATATTGCAAGCCTTCGGCACAAATCTTAAAAATGACTCGCCTTTATCACAGCTGAAAACAGTTTTAGCTTTTGTAGCCAGTATACTCATTCACCACTACTAACGTGCAAACACCGACAGGGTTCTCCGAAGGGAAATGACAACGAACACTGTGTGGTTTCTTAGAATTCGAACAATCGACCTGAAATGTTAGAAGATATTACAATGTTTTTCTTCCTCAGCAAATTCAGTTCCTTCTTCTTTATTGGAAATTCTGTTGCTGACAGATTCTGTTAATTTTCCACAAAAAGCCAGCTATCCAGACGTTTGTTTACAACAGTGTATTAACAACTGCATACTTATCTTCCGAAAGTTGAGGTTGTTACTCCATTGAATGCACCACATTCATCTTGTTGACAACTACGCTTATGCTGTTCGAACGTCTAGCGAAAATGACATGAATTGGGATGGTTTGCCTTTTAGCTCAACTTGACAATCTCTATTTTGAATCCAACTAAAACGGTACACTTTCTCGTTGTGCGAGACGTCCACTCATACAATGTCAACAGTTATCTGAAGTCTGTTTCAGTTAGTCCAATTTGCCCATTTCAGGCGGCAGCGTGATTTAGAAGTCCACGTGGCTGATGCGTTGGCAGAGACCGTGAAGTATCACATTTACCTGAAACTACCAGAAACTTTTTCCGTTGTCAGCTTCTAAATCATACTTTCAAGTTTACCTGAATGGCCGGCTATCTGTTTTGCCGCTCGATTATCCTTATTCACTATCACTTCACCTGTCTCCCGAGGACAGGTTATGTAGACTGAGAGCTCAAACAGCCCGTTAAATTAAAACTGTTGGGAATATAATTAAGAATGGCAAACTCACTGGTCAACGCGGTTGAGACAAACCTAAGCACAAGGTTGAAGATTGCGGTGATTTACGTAGTGACAACTTGCAGATCAAGCATTGTCATAACATAACTTCCCAGAATCTACACCACGACTGTAGTTTAGTTAATCAAACATGCACTAAAATATAGTGTGCTGACGTAACGCAGTAGTAGTGGCCGTCAATCTGCCTCAGTGGTTATGGTAAACACCGTTTCTCCTGACGGTGTTATAAACTGGAATTATAGTTTTAGTAACCGAAAATGATGAGTATTACTCTGTACTGTGTAGCACTGCTGATGATGTAATGATCCACTTCCGGAAATTTTACTTGGTGGCATAAGAATATGGTGTAGGCTGAAGTGTTTTTTTGTTATGTGGCACCCAGGCGAGCTAAAGCGATGAGATTCAACAGTCCTTCGAATTAGTTTTTTATTGAGTATCCTGAATGGAACGACAAATTTTTGAACAAAAAATCAAGCGGGATTCAAAGAAAATTTGTTATCTGAAACAACCAATGTGCATTGAAAGAACAGAAGGGAAGAAGTTGGTTTTTGGGTGAAACGCAAGTTTTGGTACCGTAACTAGTAGCAGATAGAACAATGCAAACAACAGGTTATTAAAAGTAGAGAGATATAACACAATGTAAGGGACAAACTTGCACGAAATATTTCCTATGTGGCTCATTCAGTGGCTTTGGGATTCTGGGTTTGTTAGCCACCCTTTCCATCTCGTAAAAAAGTTCATATGAAAAAGCTAAACTGGTACAGTTTCAGTTATTTCAACTGTAAGAACCTTTGGACAAACTTTGTAGGCCGGCAGTATTACTTTTGTGTTGTTCGGAATTGAACGAAGGTCGGCGTAGCCGTTCCATCTATTACCATCCATATGAAACAAATCACCCGGTTTTGATCTTGTGGCCTCATCTGCGATGATCGTCTTGTATGGATTCGATTGCTGCCCCCCAAAATAATAGATAGAATCTAGCGACCAGGCTAAACCACTGGCGTCCCCTAGTTCTGCATGTCTTGTTTGCATGAGTTCGTAAGCAAGACGGCAAACCTGGTTACAAGGAAGCCATAGGAACAAAGGTAAGCTAAACGGTGTGAAATTCTAGGAAGTAAACAGTTGGAATTTTGTGTTAACTTAATCGGTGATTGTTCCAAACTTCGATGGGGAAGTCCTAATGAACCTGGGAACAGATATGCTTCAGTGATGAAAGGCCGCAATGTTCGCGTCAAAATTTGTCGTAACGTGCTACCAGGCTTAATATTAACTGCCTCTGATCTTTGGTGTCAACGGTAATATAAGAAATACATAACCACAGTACAGCGCAAAAGTTATCACAACTTAAAGTCGAGAAGGAAACAACAGAACAGAATTTGATCAATATAGACCAGATTGCTATCCATCGAAAGCGTTGTGAATGCTACTGCATCCTGCAGATTATGCATAGCCAGATTGCTTTTTTCTCTATAGACTTCCACCGTATAAATTACTGGTCCAATTTTTCCTCATTTCTAAACTGTGTATTATGCTGTTAGTCTTACGTTTCCAACCATGTATTCATCATCTGTAAGATTCTCAAAATCGCAAGATAGGTTTTTGGAAATTCACGAGATTTCACAGTGGTACTCTTATATTTATTCCTGTAGAGTTTCATTTGATGTAATCTGGATGGCAGATTTTTTCCAGTTCAAATGTGTTTTTACTAGGAATTGTGAACCGGAATAACTATGAGGTGAAACCATGTCATTAATTATTTTTCCTTTCACTCAGAAGTTAAACTCTTTGGCACGACAGTATTTGTGCCAGGTTCCCTATTTTCATCATCGTTACAGCTGCTCGAAATAGTTTAATGAGGGTCACCGAAGCACAAATGTAGTCTAACTATATGCAGCCGAACGTTCTGATGAAATGGACGAGATTGTGATTGGCCACGTCTAACATCTCAGCCACCAAATAGAAACGAATCAGTACTTGCAGACATTGACTGAAATTTACGGACAGCTTGAGACACACCTGTGAAGAAAACGTGCAGACGAGGTAATCCGTCCGTGAGAGCACAAGAATATCTAAGGCAATTCCCGTGATTGAATCAGTTTGAGATCGAAGACTAACAGCTGCGCTCCGAGCATGCCCAGGATTTCCTTCAACCGTGTACTGTGGATAATACTTCCTTGCCTCCTCAAACACCGAAGGGTCGTCAGTGGCTATAAAAACGCGACGAGTGATTGACTGCACTTGCTGTTTAATGTATGTTTCTCCAATCCACTCCTATAAAATGGTTGACCAAATAGACATATAAAGGAAGTGCGCTCGTGAAATGAAATAAACTCGAATGATTATTACAACCAAGTACGAGTACGTTTGAACTTTGGTAATATCACCTTCTCATTACCACCAACAAATCGTGTCATTACATGAAGCGGAGCTAGTAGTAAGCCAATAGTGATGCCAACCAAAATCTACAATTCAGATTGTAGATCAGTGTTGAACAAGCGTAAAACTTTGAAAAGAATAGGGAAATTCAAAGTTTGAGTAGTATGCATGAACAAAAGTTACACGCTGAGGTTTAGTATATGGAACGGTTTCAAGATCCACACTCTTCTTCATTGTTTTATGCAACATTACTAAAAGAATTTTTCTTACAGTTATCGACAGTGTGACAACCACTCGGGGTGTCAGTCTGATGCCTCAAAGTCTTTCGTTCGCGGTTATGCAACGCACCACTGAACTCAACCTACAGTTTGGTTCAATGGCAACAATATTTACAAGTCTGGTAAACTTAACTAATGGCAGGCTGTGTTGTCCGTAGAAAAGCTCAAGATGGCATATAAAGATGGTTTTCGTTCTGACTGTCAGTAGTGTGACTTATCCTTTTGTCGATAATGAAGTTTTCAAGTGTGCTTTCTACTAACGACATAATAATTCGGGAATTGGTGGTGGTCCATTCCGTCAAGAATTTCTTTTGGAAAAATACCAATTCTAACCATTCACCGGGTTCCAGCTTGATGGTTAGTGAGTGATTGAGCACAAGTGAGCTGCCAAATGAATCTGCCCATTTGTTATTACTCAGTAATTTATACATGCAACACCAATAGATGAGTTAACCGACAACGCGTTCAGTGGTAGCATGTGAACGTAAACACCCCATGTCATAAGCAAACCGACTGTGCTTAACACTCCATGTTAATTATCAGATCGGTCGGTATACTAGAAGCCTGAACGCCTCTTTTGAGTCGAAAATTAACACGCTGCTTTAGCAAACACTATCGATTAACCCGCGCGCAAGCTGTATTGGTCCGTTAAAATAGACGGGTTTCAGTTTGAAATGCTTTCGCTGACTACTTGGCACGGACGCTCCTGTTGTATGTGTTCATGTTTTGTGAAAGAACTGTCAATCAAATTTATCAAGGGTGTTGGTTTGTGTGTTTTACTGGTTAGCTTGCCACGGTGTCACAGCATATAGCGAACTGACACAACCGCAGAGTAAGTTTGAGTGCCAAACCAATAAACAGGTCGTTTTAGACTTTTGTTCAGATTGAGAGCTATTCTGGTAGCTATGTACATAGGTTTTTTCTTGTCCTGTACCTGTAAATTCTACACTGCATCCGAATTTGGGAGGGATTTCATGAAGTGAAGGCGTACCATAGACTGTTTGTGTCTAACTTCTTAAACAGCCAAAGAATCGTATAAGACACAGATCACAGCAGTTTCAAAGAGATGTACGGATGCTGAAAAAATACTTCTGTACACCATATCAGTGGCGACTGCTTGATATAAAAGCTGTTAGTTCATTTAGACATGCATTGCTGCGAGTTATATTGCTGTGAGCATCTGGATTGCGTATAGTACGTTAACGAAGGGATACACTTCGTCGGACATTATTTGAGTAATACACAAGTGATGACTACGTTGACTCGCACGTCAGTTCAGGCAGTGTGCACCAAAATGGTGACAAGAACGGTTAGATAGACTACACCAGCTATCCTACGATTAAGAACGAGTGACTTGATAAACGATACCCAGAACATGCACATATTAACTCATGTTAGCATATATATATCATTAGCTCAGTATCCCCACCACAGATTACGTCTGGCGCACATTTAAAAAAGGAAGTTATGCTATTCGGGCTAATTCACGTTGAAGTAGCCAAGTGTCACTATGGGTTTAAAATGTGGCCCAACCGGATCAGCCATGCACAAAACACATTCGTGCCTCTTATCGATGAACTTGAGCTCCGAACTAACAAGGACGACTTCAGATACTCCAACTTCAAGCAAAATGATCCTGTTGAAAAAGGAAAAAGCTATCGGGTCGAGTGGGTTTGGCTTGAATTAATTCGAGATTCCAGATTGTGGATAAGCATGGCCTCGAAACCAGTTTGGTGCGAATGAAAACCACTAGCAATTTAGTGATAAGATCATTCGAAACAAACCAACGTAGGATGGTCGGTTAAAACAAGTGAGGTATTTACGGCATTGTTGACAACATCCTGTGATTGTACAATACCAAATGCGCCTCCTACATGATGACCGGAGGCTGGTTGGGAAAATATATTCCACATGGTCGTTTGTGCATGAACATTCGCCACAAAGAAACCACTTCACCGCCGGTTAGAAGTTTGTAATCGATCAATTGCAGAGCCGCATGAATGTTACCAAAAACGGGGTTTTTTGCTTTCTTACGTTTTAACACATCTATTCATCACGAGAAAAAGTGATGCGAGTATAAAACCTGGATGTCAAAATAAAACCGAGGTTACATATTACATCTGAACACAACACGACCTGTTGATTATCTACAAATGCAACCATTTAACAATGCAAGCGGTGTTATGGTATTTGGGTGATAAAACTACTTGCAAGAAATCTGGTTTACGCAGCCTTAGTTGTGGTTATTGTGACCATGTTGGTGACGATTAGCGCTGGCAAATCAGGTTTTTGAGCAAAGCTATTTATGAGTGATGATCTTGTGCATATGTTATTGGGTGAAGCATGCATCGCTACAGGGAAGTCTGAATGTTAGCCCAGTATTAGTTGAATATAAAAGCCAAAAGACTCGTGTCTAACTGGTTGCGATACAAAAAACCGCACGTCTGGTGAACTAAACTATAGTTTGTTCAATTCAGGATGTAGCTACTACTCGTCAGTTCTCGTTCATCTGCTTGTCGATGACTTTACGTGTTCATAATATGTCTGCGGTTTAAACGGTTCTGTTTAAACGTTCTATCTTCGTTCAATGATGAGAAAGTAGCCTTTACTTCATGGGTTGCTTTACACATTTCGTAGTGTAGGGATTGTTCCAGAATTCAGATTGTACCTGTGGCGTGTTGCATACAAAGAACGCCTGTGTAATATCTTGGAAGACATGAGGTAAGTACGGAGTTTCCACTTTTTGCTTACCCACAAAACCTCTTTTCATTCATGCTTGAAACCAGCTGGAAGAGCGTATATCGTTCGATTTTTCCCGATATTCATCTTTCAATGCTCTCTGTTACAGAATTTCCGGAGAATTTCCAAGTGGTTTTTTACTTTTAGTACTCTCAGAACTGAAAGGCTCATTTTGAGTAGACTACATTATCGTAACTTGAACTTACCGAATAGTTAATTGCACTTGTTACACGGTCGCCCGTTCAGAACGAACAAATCTACAAATTATTAACAGCGGCTTGCTAAACGGTTTCCGTGTGGCCTATAGTAAATTTGGGCCATATATCTGCCAAATTTCCTCCCTGGTCCCTTTACATGATCTCTGTTTGTTCACCGGGATCAACACAATTCCAACGAGCTATACGTTATAATCGACAGATAGCAAAACAGTATGCGATCGATAACGATGTGGATGGCTCACTGATGAACCATGATTCCATTTCACGGGCGGCTAGGTGGAGTATGTGGGTATTCGCTGTTGTTAGAGTTCATCAATTATTGTAAATTTACTAACGTCCTGGTTAAAGTGCTTATCTCCAAAGTACAACAACCGCATTGTTGACCCTGATCCGGACGAGAATATGCACAACTGACGGACACCACTGAGTACTGCCAAGTAATTCACTCAAGGTCAGGTGAATGATACTAATGTAACACCGACGAGGATGCTGGAATTATGTTGCTTGACCACTACCATACGACGAAGAGAAGCTTGTTTAAGAGGCTTGTTTATCTTGATATTAAGTCAGCTGAACCGAGTGATAATAGAAGCGCTTCAACCAAGCAATAGGCGTGAAGTAGCAGATCCACCCAGTATAGATTCAACAAAGTTAATCATACCACTGCATCTGTCCACCTTTCTTTTCGCGACTGTACTGGCCTGATTAGATAGTTTGCTTCAACTAAAAATCAATAATCATATTTCTGTCATAAGACGTGGCTACACAGGTAATTCGAGTGAGAAGAGAATGAAAGCAGTAGCTGGATTTATTAGTCGACTGTATCTTCTGATGGGTGAGCTTAATCAAAGTTGAACTGTTAAGACTAAACTGTTCACATTTAATACATGATTTCGCATAAGTGAGGGATAAGCGTTGGCCCTGAAAGTGGATCTTCAGAAATGTGCGAAATGGGTCTAAAGAAGCCAGAACAAGCATGAGCACCATAATACAATATCAAGCAAAATCTCTCGAAAGGTACATAGTTATCCCAAGAAATGCTAGCGATTGAAAAAAAATGAAAGCGCTCTCTTAAAAAGGCGTCATAGTACGCTTCTTAAACACAAAAATACTGGTCGTCCTAAACCTGTAATTATCATTCACGATAAACCAAGGGTTAACATCGCATCAGTGTTTAACAGCTCCCCATCAAACTGTGAAAAAACGTGATGTGTCTCCATCTTAAATTGCTTAAATGCTGTAAATTAAGAGAGCACATTTTTGGCCCACATTATTGGCGACGTGGACTGATCCTTTTGAGATTTTGAAGGCCATTATTATCTGAAAGCAACTGAGCAGTAGTACTAATCATACTGACAATACTGATAGACCGACATTTGGAAATGTTTTACGAATGTGAATACAGATTGTACCACTGGAACGAACGGAATCAGCAAGCGTGGACTGGACGGTAAATGTTGTTTCATCCTCCGTTCAGTTGGTCATGACAGTGAGCACTATTACATGTAAAACGTGAAATTTTCACAAATATCATTAGACCAGCTTTTCTCCCTAAGTTGCTGAGAGCGTCTATTGCAACCGACTTTTCAAGATCTTCACCGTAATAGCTTACTTGCATAAAAAACCAGGATATGCATCTCGTTTTGTCAATGGACTGTGCCAAACTCAAAAGTTTCCGAAAACTCATCAATAATGGACATATTATCGACCACTTAGGAACATACGTTTGCTTTCTTGAGCGTAACAGCTACGTAGCGCGAATAACCGATTTATATAAAACAAAAAAAGCAAAATATTCGCCGTGTTTATTTTGGAGAGCTTTGAAATGAGTAAACAGCTGGTGGGTATTGTGGTAAATAGTGGATATAAGGTATCATGAACACAAATGTCAGTCTAACACAGAATTCGTAAATAAGGACTTTAACTTACACAAACGAAGGGGATGCAACGAATAGTGTAGTTAGTTAGTAAGAGACTCACGTCAGTCTTCCACAACAGTTGCCGTTGTGACTGCCAAAACTGGAATCTACGCTCCACGTGGGTAATGTATTCGTGGAGAGGATAAAAAGCAGCCTCGTTATTGATCTGATGACGAGTGTAGAGTGGAGGTGCACGGTGGTTAAAATAAAAAATATCTGATCTGTTTCGTGACCATTTACGGAAGGACACTCAGCAGTAATTCAGGCTTAACAAGGAATAAAAATTTGGGAGTAACAGACAAAAGTGCTATGAAAAAAATGATGGTAAATTCTCGAAAATTAATAATTCTCAAGCATGAAGGGTAAGGTAATCATCAAGTATTTGACTTTAGTTGCGATCCATGTTGGCAAGCGAATACCTCCTGAACAGTGCACGTCAGTATCATCTGCAGGTCAAAACTTCCGTGTACTCAACTCTGCTCGAGAGGGGTAAACAGAATAGCACACAGTTGATGGGGCTATTGAGTTTCATTGAGTATAAATGCTTATGACAAGCAACCAGAGCGACGAGTTCATGTAAGAGTGTCATCCAACCCGTTACGTTATGGTGGATGACATGACCTGACCTCGGTCAAATCATGTGACGTGCCTTATGGATTGAACCACACACAAGACATGCGGCAGCGCGTCAAGTGCGTATCAGTTTGAATCAAAGCCGATGCAAAATTGTCATACTATAAACGAAGCAAACAAAATCGTGTTTCTCCGGTAGGAGTCAACAAAGACTTTAACATCCTAATGCAACAGTTTATCGAGAGTTCTGATTTGCGTCAGGTAGTTAAAACATTTAGTTCATAATACTTTGGGAAATATAATTCGCGTCAGGAGCATCAGACTGTTCAACAAATGAAAAAAACAGTATCGACCGTAAAGATCTGACGAACTGAGTGGAGGAAGAGTAACGGCCACCTAATTATTTCCA
>QNGE01005846.1:0-12434 GCA_008508345.1 Paragonimus westermani
TAACCAGTTAGATCCCAACCACATTGGATGATCTGAAAAAATAAAAGAAGGGTGACACACTACTGTCAGTAGAAAACGCAGTACGTTGTCAAGCAATACACGAATGGCGGAAACAATGTCTAGTTTTCATAACTGTGGTTTGAAACCACATGTTCTCGGTACGTTGCTCTCCTATGTGAATAACACACGCAGAAAATGTTACGTGGCCTTGACATGGGGATAGAATATATGCAAAAGTCGTGTTCTGATCGAAACTAATCTAACAAACAGGCATGTAATGCTGTTAACCTCTTGAGGACAAAATATGTGGTTTGTCACATTGACTTTGAGATTCAAAGCAATTACTGCGCGTACAGCAAAACAAAATCGAAACCTAAATACTCATATGTCTACGATCTAGGGATTAATTTCGACACCAGGCTCCATTTGTTGTAAGTTTCTCTCACTCGTAAGAAACTACTAGCCCAGTGTTGTCTGTTGTGGTTTTTGTTGCAAAATCCAATTCTTATTGATATTCACCTAATCACCATAATATTCTCGGTTTGTCGCATAATGTGGAAAGGTGTTCCCTTCTCTCCTTCTCACATCACATGAAATGAAGTCTTTAGACAACTAGCCATTTTGCGTGGCTGGTTACTGAGCTTAAACACAAGCAAATCTCCACCAGTGGGAAATCGTGCTGAAAAGAAACGAACATTGAATGCGTCTATGGATGTTTGGGGCAAGCAAAAAATAATAGCTATCGACCAAGAGATCATCACGTTGTTATGATTACAGAGTTGCTTTGGAGTTGTCAAATGCCTTCAAAGAAGATTGTAGTATTGGTTCTTGCTAGAAAATGTTAATACGAATGGAAGCATTTTGTTCTCAGTAGAATAAATCGATCAAAATGTGATCCAATTCTCTCTCTTAGGTCACTACCACGCCTCTGAAGTGTAGCCGCTGACGTGGTGTGTTCTCCTGGAGCAACAGCGGTGCGAAAATTAAGTTTCAATTTAACCACATTCCCAGTTCGACTTCTCTATCGTAATAAAAGAGTAAAATAAATCGAAATAAGTGTACCCATCCCATTACGATTCTTATCTCTTATCTTATACGGCGTGGAATCATGTGGCTTATTCTATAAATCTGTTATTGCGGGTCACACGTTCACATAGAATGTATTTCAACTTGGAACAGGCCTTTAATGAATGTCGAGATTTACACATTGTTAGACTGCTTGTTTGCTGTCTAATCAGTAAGTCTGCAATTCTCATTGTTTTGATCCTGCCGATCACCCAACTCTTTCACAAGTACTCTTCCATCATTCACAAAACAAGTAGTCGCATTCACAATACACTCATCCAACTCGTGCTTTGAAAGAAAGATCCTCCAAACGTTTAAGTTATCCATAGTTTCAGTCTAGAGATGCCCAACAATCGCGTGAAATCGGCAGGGGGAAATATAGTACTATTGCAGATAAAACCTGCAATCTACAGCAGAACCCTCAGGAAACCGCCCTGATGTTAACGCTACCAAACTGCCAAAGAAGTATCATAGACAGTAGAGCGTCGCGTAAACAGCTACAGCTTCCGTGATGTCAGTTAGATGGCTAACGAACTAGTGTGAACAAGGGTACCTTTTAAAATCGTTGAGAGAACTAACAGGATGACAGTGATCGTCTGAACGTTTGGTAGGTTGTGTGATTGTCACAGCCACGGTAAATATGGTTATAGGATGACAACCTATACGACCGAGCGGGAGCATCCGAGATAGGAACAAGTTGAGCTTCGATAAACTGACAGGCCGGATTTAGGTAACCTGACCGAATCGAACGATGGCATAGACTATAACTTGTTGTCAATCGGGGTAGATGTTTGTTAAAGGAATAGGCCGAGAATGCTTCGAGACGCGAGGAAAGGAGTAAGGTCTTGTGTGATTTGGTCGTTTTGAAGTAAACTGAAGATTGCTACCTTCGTCAACTAGGCTTTTGAGAGTTCCAGAGTGGTCAAATGGCACACAGTCTCATAAGCCTGTCAGTGCAGACATGAAGGAGTGATGTTATGGATCACGCGGATTCTTGTCGGTCATCTGTTACCAGGTTAAAGGCTATACGCAAACTACCCGCGTAGTCTAACAGTAGAAGCTATATTTAGCTAGACCACAAAGACTTATGTCTCGTATAGCTGCTCATTAAAGAGTCAGCATATGTTAAAATTTACACATAAGACACCAATAGCACAGCCAAGCTTATATGGGGATATTTTATCGAACGACAATCATTTTGACAGTTACCAGAAGTAACCGTGAGACTACCGTTGTTGGGCTGATCGTAACTTCGTTCCTGATCTTGAATCGGTCAACCATCTTAACCGAGAGGTTCGTGTCTTCCGAAAGATCGGCAATGGGGCTTATCATCGCTCTAATCTTTCAGCTTATTAGTCAGACCGAATGGCACTTCTAGCTTAAAGTGTGCTTTACGTATTCCGTTAAATAATAGAAGGCTGAAGGTCGCCTGCATGAAGCAGACCGACCTCCGGTGATGTTTGGAATTACATTCTGAAATGAAGAATTGGAAAACATTAGCCTATTTTGTTACCTCGTGGCGTATAGTTGCATGCATTGTAATACATTCAGATAAGCTAGTACATTTTGCCATCTCCATAGCGTAGCTATGGCAGACATGCCATCGAAAACCGTGATAACGTTAAAAGGACCGTTACATTTAATGTGAGTTCCAGTTGAGGGGCCACTAATCGTCAACGATAAAAAGGTTGGTTTGAAGGCAAGTAAACTGTGGGTTCTTCGTGAAGATTGTAACAATTGGAGAGTGTCACATTTGACGAACGTGGTTATAATAACCAACGGCTGCTGAAGTTTCAAGAGACTGATAGGAGCTGTCTACTAGAATGATTGATATAGGATATACATGTTTTTTCAAATTCTGCTAAAGTATAGAAGAACTGTACAACCAACTATGCATTGCTTGTCCTTAACATCGCAACAAGGAAGCCGGAGACACTCCATGACGTTTGACTTCTAAGCCATCGTACTTTGAGTCGACATCATTCTCTAGCCACCCGGTTTTCGCCTCAAGCCTAACCCAGGTGGCAACTATATCGCTCGTCTGGCTCGTCGTTATTTCTGTTATGTAGATTCTAAAGCCTATGGAACAGCCAGAAATTGTAAATTTTGGCGGGTGCCTAGGGCAACGTCTTTCCAACTTGTACACATGTTTAGAGAAAAATGTTTTCACTCGGGTTTATCTCCTTAACCCAGTCCCTAAGACTGGGGTAAAGTGACCATTCAAAATGAATGTGTTAACATTTGATCGCTTTACCTACTCACCTTCAAACTTACACACATCATTAAACCGGCATTAACTTGCCTCTCCATTTACGACCTTCAGCTAATCAGGGCATATATATTCACGTTGGTTATTCACATATTTGTGATGTATCAGCACAACCGAGTGAGTTATCATCACCATTAAGGACAGCAATACATCAGTGAGTCGCGCTGATACTCAAATGAAGAAAAAACCAAGCGCTAGTCAAAAAATAAGGAAGGGGACGTGGCTTCCGAAAATAGCAGTAATAAAGATAATCATTATTGGGTTAACACGCTGTGATAAACACTTTCTGTCTGGCATTGAATTTTGTTCACGAAACATACCACCACCGAGCTCACGGATGGTTGAACAGTATCTCAGACGTCAGACTGAAGAAGCCATGAGGTGTTGATTGTCGTACAACAAACGATGTGATGAACTGAAACCCGTAACCACAGGTGGCTTTCTTATGTTTATCCAGTCAAAACCAAGAGTATTGTTAATTAGATAATCGGGAGTTAATGTTAGTAATGTGAAGATTGCTGGGTCGAATCCTCGACCTTTTCTGTTTAAGTCTAAAAAATCCAGAAAAAACGATGTTAATAGAAATGTGCTGCTGAGAGTGAAGGTGGACAGCTTGCACACTATCTGGAAATCCAAATTTGGAGTGGTGACTGGAATGAAACGGCCATTGGATAACGTTTAGATGAGACAAGTTGGTCTCACAAGCCAGCGGGTAAGCAGTTCAATACGGATACACTGTTTCAGATGGGTCACTCACTCTTATTCATCAGCGGGATGGGCACGTTAATCACATTCCAACCGGCCGCTTTGAATTGCTTCGTCTGATGACATGGGCGGTCTGGATTTTGCAACGCTATTCCAGGTTTAACCAGAACAAATGTAGCATCAATGTGCATAGGTCGTGGATCTTCGAAAGTCAGTTGGTGTACCCGAATTCCCCGGGGTGCCAAATGTCTCCGTAACCAATCAATCCCGGTCAAGTTCGTGACCTACGGAATCAATGGGATAATCAGTAGAGGACAGTGAGATGGGCAAAGATAATAAGGAGAAGGTGGCAACTAAGATTATTCGGAATAGTTATGTGAGACGTAAAAGTTAGGAATCACACACGTAACAAAATGATTTAACTTTGTATCAAGCTACTACAAAATAGTTGCGTGTTCTGCAACTAATAGGGACCATCTGCGCTCAAGGGTCCGACTAATGCCATTGTGTGCAGCCAATTTGTTGACAGCCAGTCAGATACACTCCCTTGTCAACGACAAATGTTGTGAATTGTAAGGAGAGATAAAAGATGCCAATTTTTACGACCATCTGATCCCATGTTGTTAACAGGGGATTATAAGTGATCCGGTAAGATGGTCCGTAAAGGTTAGTAGCTGCTGAAAAACAATTGAAAAGTGCCAGGGGATAGCGTACGGGTAACTACGCACAGGCATTGCATCTAATCACAGACTGTTGAAATTTTGGAATGCAAACTTAAGCAAGCAAGGGGAACAATACACTGGAAACAACTATGAAAGATTCAGTGCAGCTTGATACTGTCGTGTACAATGCAATTAACCAAAACATCGGAACGTTTGACAGTCTTCCGAATGCACGGCTCAAGCCTGCTTCAGAACTTATCAACCAATAAAACTTTCACAATACACCTTGGCAGGTTATTCCAGATTACAGCACACGAATGTCAGAAGAATATTTCCTGCAATTTGACTCTCAGGTTTGTTGGTGCGTCCTCAACAAGTTACCTCTGACATAGTGATTTCAGCTAAATAGATGTCGATTTTGCAGTGGATTCTGTAGTGGGTGTACGATTCTGTATACTAAAATTACGCTGCCTCTGATAATTCGATGGTAAATAGAGAATTAGCTCTTGTTAAGCAAACTATCTGGATGTCACAGTGTTGTGACCGTAAAAGACGCTTGCCCTGAGAAGTTGCCCCCTGCATAAAATCCCGTGCAGGCTGTGTCAACATAGGACAACGTACGCATACCCTGACCTGCACGGTTGACGCACATCCACACGCATTGGACAGCAGCACACTGCCGTTCGCGCGGGTGAGGTCCCCCATAGTGCGTGCACACTATTCCAGTAGTAGCCTCCGGTCCTTCGTCTTCCTGATGTTGTGACTAGCGCTTTTTTTCCAGAATGCACGAACTATGCTACAAACGTGCGAAGTTGCCTGTTGCACAACAGTAGTAGACGGAATAATGTGGCTTGCATCATTACTTTTCTGTATACTTTCGCATTAAGGACGATATCTTTTGGGCAATACGAACAAGAACGTTCCATACTCGGATCAGATTGAGAGGGAACCAGTGACCTGAACCTCATCAAAAAGGCGAAACCCGCCGAACAGTCCATTATCTGTTTTACAGTAGTTACCGAGAGGAGGTGAGCTCGAGGCTAAATGTCATGTTTACGAACGGGCTAAATAAAATGCGAGTTAAAGCCTCGCCTGCCTTAATTCACATTGAAGTCACCTTCGAAACCCGCACGAGTGTGTCAACGTAGTTTTATCATGAGAAAATCGAATGTGTTGCTTTGATATCGAGTGGGCATATTGGGTGCGTTAACTTGTGCTGACATTAGGCCACTAAGAGCGATCTCTCAAACCCCTAATTTTTAATGATGAGGATTACTAGAGGGAAATTGTAGCTGCAAATATTCTGTTTCTGTGAATAGTTACAGAGTTAGAGAAGGTTTTACACTGAGTGAGCCATATTGTTCATTTTTAGTCATGCATATGAGTAGAGCTCCTAGTGCACACGACGTGAGAACGGAAACCGGGGGGTGCTGCGGGTTGGAATTATGACTCATAAACGAGAGAGCGTGCGTTGCATGGGACTAGCGATTTGGACAATAAAGATTGTGCTTTATTGAACGCCTTCTCGCTACACTGGTGCCGTGCCCTGAACACAACGCATTGAAGTTGCCTTGGCCAAATCAGTTTGCGGACGGAGATGTGGAAGAGTGGCTGTCAGAATTTGAGGCGATTGAGGCGTGCAATAGGTTGAAAGGTGAACCACAACTTTTGACGGCATTGGGAACGCTGCTCACTGTACGGGCGAAAGCTGTCTACACTTTGAGCAAACAGACAAAGGCCGCAACAACATATCAAGAAACACGGGCCGCACTGATTCACGAGTTTACAAAGGAACAAGACCGACAACGAGCAATGGATCAGTTTTAAAGTTCCAGGTTTTGCGACACTCAGGACCCAATGGGTCACTATCAATATTTATTACGACAGTTGACAGTGGCCTCACTGGAGGCAAACGAGAAAACGAAGGGTAGATTGGTGAGGGAGCGGTTTATCCAGAGTTTGCCACCGGATCTGCAGGATAGCATTCGAATGGCCGAGTCTTGCGGGATCACGGACACCGAACGGCTTGTCGGAACTGCACAGCGCCAACGCAGGCGGACGCAAGTTGGACGGCTGGAAGTCACGGAGTTCGAACAGAAGTTGGAGAAGCTGGGGAATTCAGTGGAAGGTTAGAAGATGAATGCGGAACCAAGGAGAGGACAAGTGAGACGAGCACGTGAACAACCTCGCCGTAAGAAGTGTTTTGTTTGTAATGGGGTTGAACACTTTGCCAGCCAGTGCCCTAACAGACGTCTTCATCCTTGTTTTTCGGTAGTACCGTGTTATCATGGGGGCATTCCACGATTGAAAGTTTTGGTTAAGAGGGAACAAAAGAGTGCGATAGTAAATACGGGAGCGAGTCCATCGGTTACAGAAAGAGTGCCAGGATTGCCCGTTAAGCCCGGAATTGGCATGTGGTTACGGTCGGGGAGACGGCGTTAAAGGTACTGGGGACACAGAATGTTGAGATCCAGATAGGCAGTATTAGGCTACGCCACGCAACGTTAGTGATTGATAATGTGAAAGAGACAATAATAGGCGTCGATCTGTTACGTCGGTTGAAAGCAAACGTAGACCTGGAGAGAAACAAGTTGCGCGTTGATGGCGATGTCGTGAGGTTACATCGTGAAGATACCAAGGATCAGTGCCGAGTGGGAGGTGTCTCGATGAAGTCCCTGCCAGAGTGTCCGATCCCAGCTATCAGGCACTGTTTTAGTGAGTTTGCACACTTGTTCACTAACGCGGATGACCAATACGGACTCTGTGGATGGAGAGAACACACGATAGACTTACAGCCAGGTGAGAATCGAAGACCGTTGTATTGGACGGTGGTTTTTCCAACATTCAGTAAATCATCTCAACACGATGTTGGAATACGGTCAAGGCCAACATTGGGTAGATTGTCGACAGCACGAGCAGCCGGATGGGCCATTGCGTAACGAGATCGGACAAATAGACGAGAAATGGCAAGCAGAAAACCCCCTGATAGAAGGCGCCGATCACACACGTAAACCGGCGATTTGGACAATAAAGATTGTGCTTTATTGGACGCCTTCTCGCTACACTAATACGATCCAATGTTCATTTTGTCTTCTGTACAACACCACCTACACCTTAGCTCGAATGTTTGTCAAAACTGTGACATGTGGTTCGTTTTCTGTGATGAGCATATGTACGCCGTTGTGTCAGTGTATCAGGGAACACACAGGGTAAACGTGGGATCTTGCGTGCGTCCGTTTGAACACATGATGTGTACAGCTGTTTCACGTTGACTTTGCAGCCGGTTGTAAGCCCGTACGTTCCAGGCCCACAGGCCTAAGCTACTCCATTCGGTCCTGATAGCGCCGATTTTCGCTCTTTTAGGTGAACGAATGTCTTAGACTGTATTACTGATGCTGGTTTTCTGTAAGGACGGTTATTGGACTGGCGAAATCGAAGTCCTCCTCAATGGTTGTCCTAGGCTGATGTGTACAAGTGACTATGGTCCTACTGTCCGGTGCAGAGAGCTTGAACTCTGAAAACTTGTGCTGTTGATTCTTAATGGGAGTAGAATTACGTCATCAGGAGTATCTTGGCTCGCTTGCATCATTTGACGGGATCTGCAACGTCGAGCAAAATGTCATCGTTTGCCGCAGCACCTGCAGTCAAGCTTGTGAGCCGGACACGTCTGACATTCTGCCTTTCGCCGGCGGCTGCCACAACAATAACACATTGAGAAAGTTGTCGATGGTGTGGAAAAGAAATGTTTTATTTTACTGATGTCAAGACTGAACAACCTGAAGTGTTCAACTGTTGGTGACTTATTCCTGGAAAGACCAACAGTTTGATCCCTCGACAAATTCGCTGTATCCTCAGTAAGTAGTGTCTCATGGACGCGTTTATATTTTATTTCGGTGATGAGTTGTTGGGTCAGCGTAACCCCTTCGGGCCTGTTATTTGGAATACTCGAATAATCACAAGGTCGGACTGCTGGAGTAAGAAAGGGTTTAAACTGCACCACCGGTTCCAGATTGTCCTGCTTCAGCTCACAAAACTTAAATCCCGCTGTGAAAATGTTCGTCCTGCACCCCCATTCTCAGTCACGTAAATCGAGAGCATCGTTCAACGGAATTTCTGACTGCAACTCAAGCGCATCAAGATGATGTCTTTCGTTGCCCAGCGAGTGACGAGGCAGCTTTAACTTTTGGTTCACACTGTATTCAGCACCCTTCGATAGTAAATCCAGGTAATTCAAAATGTAGTTTACCACAGATCCCGGCCATTTTCGGTTGGCTGTTGGCAGCATACGTCACTAGGACTCCGGAGGCCCCAGATTAGAAGCCATCGGATAGGCTGGGCTAACGCGACGCCAGTGTTGTTGTCTTATTTGGGTGAAATCAACATTAAGCTATACAGGCCACTACAGCGTTGAGGGAAAAGTGACCTAAGAAAGGCACATATTATATCCTGATATGCTGATATTTACAGATGGTAGCGTCATTGTAAAGCATATGGATGAACAAAACGTTGATGGATGAAAGCGTGACTAATTAGAACGCAACGTGAGTCGTAACGTGAGTGTGAGGCACACAGGCAGCCACTGCACGTACACAAGTCCCAACAACTTCTTTAACAAACAAGTGTTGAAAGCTACATTGAATTTCTCGCTGTCAATTCAGTCGCAGTGAGATGGAGAGCTGAGGTCATTTATAGTCGAATGAGGTGGACCCAGGCATGCATTTGGGAACGCAAGTTTTATCAGAGTACAACATTCTTTCGAGACAACCGCTATATCCAAAATTTGACAGTCCACTTCATTTATTCGTCCTTGGGTAAAAATTAAGGTGTATGTCAAACGACGTCTACAACCGATAACAGCTTCCGCTTTCACATGGAATTTTCAACCAGCCCATTTCGACAGGCACACTAGACCTAATTTTAACTCTAATTAGTACCCATTAGTAGTGTATGTCCTTGTCAATCCAAAGATTTGAATACCGCCGAGCTTTTATGACGGAACCATGTTCGTCATTGTGCCGTTCACCTCACATCAGATAAGATCGAAGTATACTAAGCAACCATTCACCCACGTTATTTCGGGGGTAATGCACAGATTGTCTGATCGCCTCGAGTTGAGATCTAATACCTGTATCGTTAAGTCCACTCAATGGCCACATGACTATGGTGTGTTGTCAAGTTGTGCAGCCTATGAGGATGCAGAAGTTGTGACCATTTGTGAATGATGTTTACTTTTTATCAGTCAAAAGCTCCTACCACTTATCAATATTCAAAAAACCGCTGAATGAGGCTCATGGTTTCTGTTTCCAAATCACAAAATTATAGTCGTGTGGTCGTCGACTGGGGTTGACAATGCAGTTAGTGTGTTCCTGCTCAAGATACTCAGATAGCCTGGGCAATAATGAAAAACAAATGTGATTCAGCGTTTGTAGGTGACGATTCACTCATGCCTAATGTGTGATCAATGACACAGTGGCCAATATGGTTACCTCGTAACGGAGGAGTTCATATCCTGACTGTGGCAAGGACGTGCACAGTTGACAACCTGTGACAGCAGCGAACCTTAAGTGGTGTTTGCTTTTGGAACGGTCACTTTTAAAACATGTGAATGTGAAGGCTACGATCAGGTGCGAGCCACGTTCGATTCATCTCAAACAAAGACTCTTGGTTACGAACCAGGTTTACCCTACGTCAGAGAAATAGCTTGATTTGTAATAGGTTTGAAGGTTGTACAGTTAAATAATGGCCAGATCGGCTGATGCAGTATTCATGTAGCCTTGTTTCTCAGTGTATATTTTGTTTTAACTATGCTGCATAAAGTCGTCATTCTGCTACCTTAACTGACTTTTGCAACTAATAGTGCAAATAAGAGAAAACGGTTGTTACATGTTTTTTTATGGGCAATCGTTTAATCGAATTTGTGTGATTCAACTGTCGGGCGTCTATCAGAGTGGATTTGCGATTCATCCGTTCGCCTATTTCACTCACGGGTTAAGCTGATTTCTTTAAACCTACAGTGAAAGTGTCCTTACGCACAACAAGATGGCCGGACGTGTTAAGCGCGATTGCGTCGGATCGTAAAGTTACGGTTCAAAAATGTGTACAAATTAACCTATTACGTCGGAACCATGTTAACTGTGGTCGGCCGGAAAACTCTTTCTGAAAGTGACAGCTGTAGTCAACTGTGGGTATTGATCTGCTCATAAACAGCGGAGTCTGAAACACATGCAGTCATAGAAACGCGAGAAGGGAGCACCCATTTTGGGTGGACACTGCGTCGTTTTGTCTAATCAGCCACATATTAAAACAGTGCCACTTAAGCATAGAGAATTTCGGGATAGCGGCAAGACTGCTTAGTTTGTCAAAACCAGTTGGCCGACTTCAATGTAATCAAGTGTTTCCTACAAACAAATTTGGCAGACGTACGACCGGTCATCAGTGCTTGAACGATGTGGCATCAGAGGAAGTAAACAAGGTCAGATTACCATCAAATAATAGCGTGGTGAATGAACTGGCTGTTTCCGCATGGTCACCTGACGACTGAACATTCTCAGCGGTTACCGAACTCTAGACTTTCGCTCTTTCTTGAGTTCGTCTACTTGACCGAGTCGGCGACAGATTAGCTTGTTCTTCTATTACTTATAAGTGTGGTGCATTTGGAGAACCTACTCTGACACTTTCCCGACGTTTAACTTACTGAAATGAACTAGTAGACTGTTAATTCAATGAACTAGGTTTGCCTGTTTCCTTTTCTCACTTTAGTGTTAGGTTACACCCTGTCTTCTATGGTGATTACAGATTATGATGACTTGATTCTACTGCACAACTTTAGGCTGTAATAAACCATATCTGGCTTTAAGTTAAGATATCCCGGTTTTCAGATTTCCTACTCGGTTAAATATTGAACGATCCTCTCATACTCGATTAGTTCAACCGCAATGACTTGCTTGCAACAACTTCTTCTGTCTAAAGACCTCAGTGGATATTTACTCTGTTTCTATAAAAACAACACACTGTTAGACTGTTAAACACACAAGTTCTTTCCACTGAAGTCAACTGCGAACATTTCGGCTCGCACCGCCTAATGGTGGCAGTTGACCAGTGCTCGCTGCAATGAGGCTGGACTAGAGCGACTTCCTGATTGGAGAAAATTCGGCTAATCAGAAGTCAAGTATAGGCGAAAGGAATCGTCGTCGATCGACGCCAACTTATTGCAAACGGTGACCAGTGGCGTTGTTACTCACCTGACTTCGTTGTCCGAAAATATCTCTTCCAGCTCGAATAAAGTCCGCAGCATCGAAGCAAGGCTCTGACTCCATGGTGACTGTGCCGATTTGGGATTTATCCGACGTGCCTGCGTCCAGGCGCTGACTCATACTCTGTGTTTTGAAAAGACGAATTTAACTAGTTACAGAGCGAAGATGCGTTTGAACGTTCGTTGAACCGTGCAATCAGCATACTGGGAAAATACGATTTGGGAATTTATATGCACTGCGGTTTAATGAAATTCTGTAGTATATCCTGGGTCCCTACCGGTTTCATTAATGTTTGTTCACCAGTTACACAAAGTCGCCTGAAAAAGCGAATTCTTTTTTGAGGGCGAGTATTCTGTTTGCAATGGCGCCTGAATCCATTTTGTGTGACCAACAACAAAAATATCACACTATCCCTTTCTTTACAAATATATGTCTTTAAACCCATCACATTCACTTCGGAGTTACATGTCACAAAAAGTT
>QNGE01005846.1:14105-38107 GCA_008508345.1 Paragonimus westermani
CCAGGTACCCCCGTGCCGCATGCCACAGTACCTGCTTCACGAATGGCCTGTGTGATCTGGGTCCAGGAGCGATCAGGATCTTCGGAGTGAGAACTACTGAGGCAGATTTCTAAGCTGCTTTGATACTTATACTTCACCGAATAGATAGTCAATTTATCAGCAGTCAGTGGTTGCTGTCGCTGGGGTGGTTGCTCAGCAAAAGTGAGCACGAAACGACAGCGTAACAGTGCATGATCTGAATCCAAGTACGTGCTCCAATAAGAACGACAGTCCTGAATGGAACCCCGCCACCTATAACTAACAGCTATGTGGTCTATCTGAGACCAGGTCTGATTCAGAGAAGGAGGGCGCCAAGTATAGCCTAAAATTAGTGGTAGTTAAAAACAGCTTATGCTCAGCTCACAGCTGCAATATTCGCCAGCTATTGTCCGAGCGATGTGATGCTATCCCAAACCTGCCACTTGAGCGAGATTCGGCCTTACCAAGGCGGTCGACCTGGTCGTTCATATCTCCGACCAGAACGACTATATCAGAAGCACGTGTCGACCGGAAAAGAGCGGTCAGATCCGGATAGGAGGCTCCCTTGACACCGACATCACTACGGCCAGTTGGAGCATAAGCAGAAAAAACGAAAAGATTTCTGACGGTTCTGCGTCTGGAACTGACCCTAACAGAACCTGCCAAGAGGACGGTGCAAAGTCTACTATTAACAGGAATCCAATCTGTCAATGCGGCTGCGGCTGTCGTGCTGAGAATTATACCTACTCCCGCTTGACCGCTAGGGAGTAGGTATAGTCCTCAGCACGACTGCAGCAGCCGCACACACATTTATACAAATGTCCACTCACGCAGATAAGAATAAAATAACTAGAAAAAAGGTTTGTATCTTCTAAACCTTATTAAGGGACCTTACCTATATGGTAACGAAGCGGTCATGGATCTAATTTGAAGGGCTTTCAATCGGAAAGCTGCTAGAAAAGAGTATTCTAGTCACCCTCTTTGATGGCGTCAACATATAAATGTGTCAGCTTGCCCATGGCTACAAAATCAAGCATAACCAGTTCATATTACACTATTCTCACTATAGCTCACAGTAGAAATGCTTTCAGGCTTACAGGACAAATAGGCTGTAATGAGTTTTGATAGGTTTCTCGTCGAAAGTACGATGGCTAGTACAACACACGTAATCCATGCAGTATTTTCATTGCGTTAGACACATTCCGTTTGAAAATAGAAACGTTCACTCTATGATTAAAAAGACACTTCGGACTAATCCCACATAGTGAAAATCCACATATTGTTACAAACACGATGTGCACCAATGTTATTAGACCTACCTTTAGAAACGCACCATTACGCGACAAGATAGGTTTCGTCTGTGGGTGAATTTTATCTAACTCCAATTAAATGCCAGAATCTGATGACTATTGAAACACTTACTTTTATTGTACATGGAAAAAGGGAGGTTTTTTTTTGTAAACTGGTTTTCAACAGGTAAGTAGCGGAGTCAGTGGAAGCTCACAGCCTTGTTTTAGCTGACTTCTTCGTGGCTAAATTCAACGAGGCCTACACGAAATGACGCTATGCAAGTAGTACGTCAACGATGTGATCTTGGTCGGAACGTCGCTTCATCCAACTTAAGACACTTACAGATTGCAGACCATAACGTAATTGTCCCATATGCACTGACGGTTTTGACTAATGGTCAGAGTATACAGTTTCTCAAATATGCCGAAACCTTTTTGCGCTGTGCGCCAAAGAACAACTGAGATTTTATCCTTACTTGGTTTGTATTTAACTGTAAGTAACAGTCATGGTCCTGCTCGGTTTTTACCTTCAACCAGTTCAGTTGTGTCTTGTTGATTCCTGTTATCGTTCTACTCAAACGCTTATGACTGATAAGAGAGTTCGAAAGACGGTCATACCACAATTTGCGTCTCCCACCCGTCTATTAATACTTTTCGAATGAATGCGACGGAATAACTTGCAATGCAGCTACTGTAAGTGAAGTACGATGAACGTATCGTGTACTGAATTGCACGCTTCTTCAAATAAAGTGATTAAGCATTGAAGTGTGGTTTGGAACAACTCAATTCCAATAGCGAAACCACTGTATGTCTATTCACCATTGTTTACGAACAGAAGACTTACTAAACGACGGCAGATATCATGTAGTGAACACTGAACTGTGTTAGCCTTCAAGATTCGTCTAAACAGCCTAACAGGTACGTACCAGTGTAGACTGAGACAACAATTGGTTTTCATTTCATGACTGAATTGGGAACTTATTTTACGCACAACAATGAAGTTTAAACAATACACTTTTGATAAAATTATGCCCCCGACTGGCTAAGAATACGAATGTTCTGGAAAACGTTAATGCTTTACTCTGCTCAACTGTTGTGCCTCCTTTCACTTATAGGCTGCAATCGCTCAAGCTTTTTGTGTTTGGCTAACAAACGAACATGCAATTAACACATCCCCAGAAAGCGTTGAAAAAGGCTTCTGTAAACAGTTAACCTCACTGAACACCAGCAAAGTGGTGGATGGAGGTTTCGATCTAGTCAACTCCCAAGAGCACCAGGAAAATCGAAGAATGGAAACTACGACCAGTAAAGAAGCAAGGGAGTGTAGCTCAAAAACATCCACTAGACCATGTGGTTAAGATCAACTGGATATAAGTGATATTGAATGTTCTATAGGCTTCAAAAAAATTGTTGATTTTGAGATGTATTGACAATTTGAATACATGTTATCAACCAATGTCCTACATCTCGTCTGTTTCTTGGTTCCCACTATTAAAAGAACGTAGGTCGTGTGGATGGGTGAATTGGTTCAGTGATCTTTGTCAACACAACAGGCAAACCGTTTCACCCAATTTTCCTTTTGAGTAGGTGGAAAATATTTTATCGTTTACCACCAGCCAAAGTTGGATCGAAATCTCGCGGTTGTGATCACGACGGGAGGCGTGTGCTTCCACGAACTGTTATCACACTAGCTCTGGGATCTATCACAGTGACTAAGCCTGTGATTAAATGACACACCTGAGTCAATTGTTTATTAGCTGGACGACGAGTTGAGTGGTGGTGGGTGAAATGTTGTCACTTTTGGCTTTCGATCCAATTACTCAGTTATGCGCTTGTCACTCACAAACAAAATTATATTGGTTTGGTTGGGTTCATCAGGTTTTGATCTGATATAAATGGTGAAATTCAAGGGAACGGCCACCTCTAGTGTCACTTCTGCAGTGGACTAGTGTGGTGGTGGTGAGTCAGACTAAATTGTTATGGTCAAAGCGTTTGGTATCTAATATGATTTCCAGACCCAAGTGCTAGCTTCAGAAGCTAACGAAAGATGTTGATTTGGAGTGTGAAGCCCGAACATGCATGTAGCCTAATTCGCCGAGAGGTTGTTGTAGGTCCTCTAGCAAACAGCGGCGGACAAGTTGCGGTGACCGCTCGGATTTATGCCATGAACCACGACATCTTCACAGACTCCTCAAGTAAAGCCCAACTACACAGTCGTCGTTTGTTATGAAGCGATTGCATAGGACAAAATTCAAACCAAGCGACTACACGGGCCATGGAAGGGGGTGTTATATGCCAGGCTGTCCTTTGCAGAAGACTGTGTCCATTCAAGACCATATGGGTTTTGTAAAGGGTGGATATTCCCCATCCTGTTGAGAGTATATGTCACTGTGCTGAGTAAGATCCAGCGTCTTAAGATAATGTGTTACGAGGCCGAACAACATCTTTAAGTATGTAACAATATACATTGTACCGCCGCAAAAGTGTAGACCTGAACCGTTGTAATATGCATTCTAAACCACACTCAACTTTTAAATCGAAGCCATGACTTGTCGCTGTGCTTTTTTCATATGGGTCTGGGTAATCTGGTTTCATTTTTGTTGTTGATATGCACTTGGGATACAGTCTTGCTTGGGATGAAGTATTCGTTTGAGCAGGTGTGGCTGTCCACAAAGTTTGGTTTGTTCATAATAATCCACACACCATTATATGGCAATGAATTTCAGTGACGTAACTAATGCGGTTAAAGAGCTCGTTTTAAAACCCCTCGAATTGGTGATGTACTGATTGTGAGCCACTGTGCCAACCCGCACGTGAAAGTCCGTTGAGTCCCTGTGTCAGTTGTACCACCAATTAGCAATATTTTCCCATAGCAAATCGATACCTATCCTCTCAGTCTGTTCTCCACGGTGTCTGTCCTATGAAATCCGCCGGTGACAAGTAAGGCAGTTTCTCCTCAGGATATCGCCGTGCAAGTCCTCAGCTTGTCTCGTCCTGAACAAAACCTCAGACATTTCACCGGGTTCTCTAACACTGATGACTGTCTGAATCAAAAAAGCAACATTGAAAGCATCCTACCTACCACACGAAATTGAGGTCACTACATTACCGTTTTGCTAATGAACAGGCTGCTCGGGCTGGCCACAGCAATACACCTTTCGGGCCTGCTGCGCTATCATAGCCAAACCCACGACCGTCAGCGGGGGGACTATGTTGGGAGGAGCTAAGCAGGCCCAGTTCTGTCATCGTAATAACCAACCTAACTCAGCTGCCTCAGTGCAGATGGCAGTGGGACCCTAACGACCTCATTAATTGGGCATGGCGAACCTGGTTATGGCTGCTGGGCTGGTTGTAGATATGTTTGTCATTCGAGTAGGCTTCCGTTGACCCAGTAACGTGAGTGTACCTTTTCCAATTCAAGTTGTCGCGATATCACTTCCGCATGTCTCGATATCAGTTTGAGATGTCCCAAGGGATCAGTCTGGGTTTCAACAACGAACGGGGTGGCGCGGATAATGTGAGCACGAGTGAACTGACAGACACAGGGAGTGGTAGGCTTTCACTGAATTTGAGGACACGGATCCACCGAGAGCAGGGGGTGAACAAAGTTAGTGTGTCTGGATACGGCTGCTAACCTGATGAGGGTGCATGTTACGACAAACGCGGTGAGCACCAACAGTGTGGGTGTGAGTGTAGGACAACCAGCACCGACGGACAACACAGCTGACAACCCGATCTTTTGTCAGTGGTTACGGGAACGGCAAACTCAGGGTGGCACACGCTTTGGTCGCAAACTAGATGTAATGTTTTGATCGTTATCAATCTCCCGTCTAAGCAGCTTCCTATGCTGCTTGGCCAGACTCTACAGTATAGTGATTGCTACACGCGAAAGGCTGCTCTAAATTGCCTGTGCCTAATGAACTTCATTCCAGCCTTGCTTTTTACCTGACACTACGCTTATCACGAGTACTTTTGGTAAGATACAATTTTTACCGCCGTTGCCAAAGATTTTTTACCTCATCAATGAGTTTCTTAAAATCAGTTGGTTTCGGGGCCACTGTCCACTTTGCACCGCGCCTCCAGTAGTCCAAAATCAATGGTCTATAAGCAACAAATTCAAAATATCGAGATCGCCAGGTCATTGAAGCTTCTATTAATTCATCGCCGACGACCAGCAGGAAGTCACGTGGCATTGCCGCGTAGAACCCTGTGAGAAGCAAATGGGCAATGTTTTAACATTAAAAACGCGATATTCTACACACCACTCGTATGATAAAACCATGTGACGGACGCAAGCAGTCATGACATCATCTGATGTCCACAAGAGTAAAGATTTTACGATAGAGTCTGGATGATTTGCTGATGGCGGATTCTCCTAGATTACGTGAAGTGACGAATAGCAGATCGATGAAGGACGAGAGCTTAATATGAAAATGTGTGAACACATCCCTCTCAAAATGTTCATCCTTCTAAAAGCAGATAGACCGGGTCAACAAAAATGTTTTGTGAGTACATCAACTCAGCATCCCGTTTCTTATATAAGTCCCTTCGGGAGTCCAATAAATGAGTGCACGTTGCGAGCAGAAATGCACTGGTTCTGTCTGGAGCTATACTTATAGACGATTTAGGTGACTGAAGCTGTGGTAACCCCGCTCTTCTGTCTTCACCCCCCTATTCAGCAGCGCCATCTGGAGGATGCGTTTTATTTTGAGGAATACACACCATTCACGGTCACATTTTATGGCCGTGTGGCAGGGCTTTTGCACAGGACGCAATAAAAATGTGGGCTTAAAGTTCAAGGCTAGTGAGAGCGGAATTGCTATGCTTCGAACGCAGAGTAAACCTACACAAAACAGCTGCCTAAACATGAAGAATAATGAAATCATGTGCATGTCTAATGCACTCAAAAGCTTGAGTAAAATTCCACCGATGATAGGAGCTCGTATTTGTCCTTTCAGGTGACCGATCTGATTTAAGTAACATCATCAACCTGAGACCCTGAGCAGATTAGTCTTATAGCCACACTAACGTGTATATTGAGGGCAAACTTAATAATTACACAGGTTGCTCGAGATCTACCAAGACCACCACATATATGATTTGAGAGCAACGTCAGTTGTTCTTCCTGGAGCGTCTGTAGTAAAATAAATGACAAAGTCTACGTGGAAGTCATCAAGGACCAAAGTTAGTATATCACTTCCTTCAGAGCGCTAAACGCCTCGTAATTTTCCAGTTGTCACTTCACAGTTCATTTGTGAATGGAAGCCTGCTGGTGTCAATAAACATCCCTCTCACTCAAAAGGATGACGGATTGATAGAGAAGTCTGTGTGTTGAATGTTAACCTGGAGTGAACAGTATTTTCGTTCGCAAGTGCTACACTAATTACAAACAATTGTGCTTTGGCTCGAACGTTGTTCACATGTTCTAGACATAGTATGAACTCGTTTGTTTGACTAATAAACATACATGTCTCGAAGATGCGTTGCAAAAACACTTTTCAGGTAGACCCAACCAAGCGAGTGCACAAACAAGATCAGGACAGAAAAACATGTACAGTGTGAAAAAGTATTCTAACGACCTTTGAAGTGAGCAGCTACTGAGATTCCAATTGTAGCCATAATTCGTATCGCAGATTACGGTCATATTTAATCAAAGAATAACAACCCATTATTACCAAATAGTACCGTATAAATCAAACTGCTTGTGAACAGGATGAGTCGTTATAGAATGTACTCAGTTAGCACTTGAACATTATAATGAAGAGGCGTTTTGCAACTTGTAAGCACAAACTGTTGTCACCTAACATGATTAATAAAACACCTTTTGCAGCAACCGTCGGATTTCATTAAGTGGCAGGCATGAGGTGGCTACCGACTGTTGAAGCGATCTCGATTTGATACTCAGGGTTGCATTGCAACACAGTAGTTCGTATGTTACCTTGAGACCACTTCATTCAACTAAAATGGACATTCGAATCTTAGAAACAACAGTTAATACTATTGGATGTTGAAGAGGAAAAATGAAATATCAGTCTCAGATTATTCATGATATCAATGCGTGCACGTTCTGTTGTATTATATAAGTAGTACTTCGACTGTAAAAACATTATTTACACTGTTTGTTTCATCAAAAGGCCTAAAACTTTCGTTAGATCGGGTATATACTCAAAAGCATTATATCAAAGTATTTCTCAGGGTCTATATTTCCCATTTCAATTAACCGCTTCAAGTAACAAAGTATCTGATGCCCGCAAGAAATGGCATTTACCTTGTGATTCGAATCCCAAAAGTTTGTATGCTGACGCGTGATCCACCGCCTGAGGTCGCACAACCTTCACTCCTTCCTGTTCCAAAATTCGAGCGTATTCCTCGACTTGCTTGACCAATAAATCCCAATGTTCTCGTGGTATGACATCAGCCCAGTACCGTCCTCCGTTTTTTTGAAAGAATTCCCAATTTGATCTAGCTGAGCAAGCCTGTAAATATTTGAATGCAAGGAATCGTGGGTAATGGTGAAACTCACCAGGTCAGAAGGTCAAACTGTAACTTCTTTAATCGTTTATACTTCATATACACCAGAAAAGGTTCCAAAATTTAGATTTCCATGATAACCGAATGTTCCACATATGTTCATTATTTTATTTGTATGTGACTCCGCTACAACTGAGAAATACTTTTACGTATATACTCGCAACATTAGCTGGATGGACTTCATCACGTCTTGCTAACAGGTCAAAGCGCAAAATATGTACCCGCAAATGCATCACCTCAAGCGGTCTCCACAAAGTGATTGGCCAAGTGGATTTGATTCACAGTTTTACTGTTCGCATGACTACCAACTTATTTTCGCAATCGACTGTTTCCTTTTGCTGAGCGGCGGTCTGCTAGAGGGGGTCCAGTTGTAGGCTAACAATATGCTTCTGACCATAATTTTGCGACTCATCAGCCTTTAAAAACTTCGATGAATCCTGAACTTCAGTGTTTTTGGTGGCCCGATTTCAGGCACCTTCAAAAACAGTCCAGTTTCTGGACACGAGTGACACTGTTTTATGTTTACCTCTAGGTAGGCACATATAGTGAGAGCGTACTTCTGGAAGGGCCTTCGGTGTAAAACCGTACACAGATACTTCCAAAGGGTGTAAATGTCGTTTTAGGCCTTTCTTTGTCAGCACACCCAGATTTCATTGCAGTCTCTGACGTTTTTTCACACATACAGACGGTTAGTTTGGTGTGTAACGGTCAACTGCACAAGGTTACAATCGAATATACGTGCCTTTACATTCGTTCACTCTGAACGCTAAGCCGTTACCTGTGGATCATTCGTTAAGCTATTTTCAATCGTTCTGCACAGATACTGTCTCTACCGAAAACTACAGTTCGTCTGCTTTTTCGTACCGTCGGTATATAGCTGTATCCGTAAGACGAAAATGTTCAAAACCTGACGATCAACAAAGGGCCTAACATGGATTGCTGCTGTTGGAAGCTCAGCCTAACAAACGCCCACCTACCTTAACATTCTACTTGCATCCGATCAGATAATTACCTAGACGCCCTAACAGCGGTTTGCCTAGGCAGTTTTTACAACGTCTCCTCAAGGGAATAAAATGAACAATCTTGTTGAAAGCTTCAGAGGGATTGAGGTAAACCATATAAATCCAAACCAACGACTTTAACCGGCACAATCGCCAACAATCAGGACAGTTTTGGCAGAAAAATTTAAGAACCATAGTCATTCGGTCAGGCTGTACAGTGGGCAGAATGGTCTCAGATTAGACATATCCTTAAGTCAACGAAAAGAATATGTTAGACGGATGTACCTCCGTGGGTAGATACTATCATCTAAGCTTGACACGACAAAGATTGAACGATGTTCTTTTTTACTTTACAGTTAGCCTGAATTAATGAACGGGAGATTGTTTCCAGTGCTATACAACAATTTCCCGGGAAGCAACCATCAAGGAAGAAACAATACCATTACGTAAGGCGCACTAATTAGCTCCGTTGAGGAAGAAAACAGTACAAGGAATACTGAAACAGCTTTTAAGTATATAGTCGAGTACAGTTCACTCTGGGATAAGTAGTAAAAAAGTTATGTCGAACAAAACTTAGCTTCGGAATAGATCACCAACTCATATCAGTCAGCTCTAACGAGCTAACATCGCACCTACAACCGGCTTGTCAGGAGGCATTCATTTCCATGGACCACATGAACACAACGTGCACCACTTGATCGCGAGAACATTCGATCTGATACATTCAGATAGGATTGTTTGTGGTTTTGAGTTGATAAAGGATATTCAAGATCTGGTTTGTGGATCAGGTCACTTCGAGTTAATATCTCAAACAATACAGCCGCAGTTTTAAATGAAGTTTTTGTCATCTGAAAACAGAAAGTGGAGGTCCAGATATAACTAATGTCTTGGAGTGTGAAAAAATACACACTGCAATATGGTCTTCTGTCCTATCCTTTTCCATTCAAGTTGGTTCTGAGCCGAAGTGAAAAACAATGGCATCGGAATCATCGTCATTTAGCTCTCGGGTAGTAAACAATATTTTCAGTCCAAACAGCATACCAATTGTAATACTATTAAATTCACGTGTGTGTGTAGTGATTGTTTACCCTTGAAAATAATCTCCATGCTACAGTCATTTGTGAGCACACTTCTTTCATACAGCCCAGTACAATTTAATATACCAGAAACAATCAGTGAAATTAAAAGATGTAGATAACAAGATAACGTATTCGTTTCGATTGTTGCGTAAAAAGGCGGATAATCTACCAGTGAGAATCCAGTATCGGCTATCACGACGCTCAATCTGTCACAGTTGCCTTCAGTCAACCGATGGTCATAGATTTCTGACAGACGTTTGATAAGCGTAAGGTATATGTACGCTGGGAATATATGTTTCTGAACTGGTCAGTGTAAATAGTTGTTCTTATTCCTGTCTAATGCATAATCCTTATACTACACTCTAGAAAGCAGTCTTTGTTTTTATGCTTGTTAAGATGAGGCGACAACTGATGTGCCGTATTCGATAATACATGTTAACAAAACCTTCAGTCATTATCTAAAGGCCTCACAACAACTGGGCATGTTATTAAATCACGTTGTATATATATATATAGCTCCATGCAAGTCAGAAATTTCTGGAAGACAGAAAAAGTTGTATACGATAACGTTAAAGAAAAAACGACGATAGAATAATGTAATGAGATAAGCGGAAAACAATATACCAAACACAAAACTTAACGTTGAATATATATATCGAACCACGACCGGGCCCTGGTCGTAACAATTCTGTCCACAGTAGCGCTAATCTGCGAAAAGCATGATGAACAGAATACTCCATACTTTTCGCTTTTGCAAATATTGCTGGAAATATTAGCTTTAATTCGGGCTTAAGATGTCCAAATTTCTGGTGAGCTCGGATTTCAAATTTCAAACGTTGCCAAACCAGAACAGATAGTATCCTTAGTGATCAAACTACTGAATTTATGATAACAGACGCTTAGAGAGACGTGCTGCTGGAAGTTCAATGCAGCCATTACGAAAACAACATATCGGCCATATATGACATAATTTGTGCGATTTCAAGGTCACGCACTAGCCTGCATTTTTATCCGATTTCTTCATAGACGAACTAACTGAAAGTTGAAGAAATGGGCTTTTTGTTAGTTGTCGGAATGAATGATTTTAATTCTGTTGATGAAAGAGTGTGTCGGTTAACAATTTTCGGTCAGCAAATATGAAGTTGGAGACTACATTGCGTTCTACCGAATACGTCTGCATTGTTGTTTCCACAAGATAAGAAATGAATCTCCGTGACTGCTGTGAACATGTAGGGCTACACTTGGATAATTATCCTGTGAAGATGGTTGGGAGATTCACTTACTTGGAAAGGTGCACCATCACCGGATATAAGTCAGAAGCCCGTTTTTCGGGGTTAGAACATTACTTGTTAACCTCGACAACTCCGGCGACAGAGAAGCATCTCCTTGAAGTTTAGAGATTGCCCGTATAGAGAAATTTTGAGGGTTGCACTACTTTACGGCAGCAAACCTTGGTCAGTCTGAGTAGAGGACGTAAACCTTCTTCAGGAAAATGGCCGTCGATTTCAGCGCTCGATCGCGTGCTTCAGACGACACCAGTGATAACCAACAACCAGCATAGGAAGCAGTTACTTGGAAGTGAATTTCGAACAAGTTCACTAACTCAACTTTTAGATACACAAAAACTTAAATAAATGGTTTTATATCTTTAGTTCAAAACACCGTCAATATACAGTAATTGTATTCGTACCAGATGCACGCAACGTAAAACAAGCACACGAATGCCATCCGAGGAAGATGGTCAACGACTGTCACAGCGACTGTAGAAATACAGCCACTTGATTCGCAGAACACGAAAGTCCGGCGATAACCTAGACCGAAACGTACATACCGTACACAGGTCAGATCATTCAATAGGTTAGCCACTCAATATCCAAAGCGACACAAAAACACAGCCCAGACTGACGTACACTAACACAGCACACTTTTGTAAACCTTCCGGCAAATTGGCGAGTTGGACAGAGGATGACCTAGCGAGAAAAAATGACATCATCCACTGTAAGTACTTTAATTCGAGTCTGCCTCCCGGGCTGGGTATTTTTCTACTTACAGATATGGTGAGTGGTGGAATCAGTTAGGACAACTACTAATTTGACCGAGGAGCGTGAATGTCATTTGCAGTCAACTGCAAGCTGAATTTAAATAGAACGGTACACTTTTCAACGTCCCTGGAAATGAATTCCACTCAATTTAACTTTAGAGGTTTTGAGTGAAGCACAATTTTGTCGACCAGGATCAAACAGGGGGATTATCCTAAGGACGATTTTTATTTGTTGAATTGTGCATGGACAATGGAACACTTAATACGTCTACATAGGAAAATTAGATGATTAACTCGAAGGACCTTGATAACAAAAATGCAGGGGTTTACATAAAAAAGGTCACCGATGTACACCAACATAATGGATGGTACGCAGAAGACTGTAGTACTCGGAATTAGGGGCTCTGAGTGGCCCTCAAAATCATACTGTAATTGAAGCTTCCTGCGTAAGCTGTGAGGGGTTGACTTCAGTCTGCTTGCAGTTACCCAGGAAACAAGACTCCACATTGATAGATGTAAAACAATACTAGAGAAATCACAGTCTGTCGCTGGATGATCTCAGTGGCCCATAGGAAGCCACACACTGTAAGCTGTTCAGCGCAATATAGAGCAAAAACTTGGCAAATAACAGGAGGTGTAACACTGAAGCTATTAAGTCCAATCCTGATGTGTATTAACACGACATTTTGAATGGCCCCTCATTATATCCTTTATTGTGTCGAACTTTGGATAGGCGGTGGATCGAATGAATTTTCACCACGAAGACCAAGGTCATAAACTTCAAATCGTGGGTCTGAAGTAACCTCACAGGGCCTCGACATGCTCATCTCTACCATCGGAGTGCATGCGAATAAACGGCATTCCATTTCGGTTGTTTGAGATGATTGTTTCTATTTACACTGTAACGTGGATAGGTAGCATAAGATAAAGACAACCGGAACCTACAGTTTTCAAAATATCGGTCGCATTCAGCCGCACTGTGTAATAGGATATTTATCAGAGTTTTAGCCCGCCCCCCATTTTTCTACCTGACTGTTCCTCAAAAATATTTTTAGCTATTCTTACTGGAAATACCAGCGATGAAACAAACGTTTCGCCACCTGAGTATGCGAGATTTTTATAGAGCGTACGTCTGAACTTGTCCCAAAGGAAACTCCATAAATTCACTGAATCATAAAGAAACCTTTATATGGAAACGTTGAAGTCAGTGTTCAGTTCTCAATCAACTAACTGAGCACACATGGTTTAACTACATGCATTTCCTGTTACTAGTGTGAACGTGACAAAATCACCTAATATTCACATATGGATTCTTTGTGCTCCAAAGTTGAGTTGAAACCATGAGGTTGCATATAAAATGTAACAACATTACAATGAGTTTCTTAATCCTTATTAGGTCCAACATGAATCAGGGTTGTAATACATATAAATAAGTATACTGTCGAACGTGATTCAATAATGTGTAACCATGTGTTTGCAGTTTTGTTTAGAATGATGAAAATGTGTTTTGGATCAGGTGAAAGTTACACAAGTGCAGCACTAGTGTCAAAACAACTTATTTCAGAGATATTTAAGGCCAAATATGTTTAAACACTTCACATTGTCTTTAAGATATAATGAGAAGTAGGTTTATGAAACTACTAGCATGTTTTAAATCGCGATACCTTCACTTCAGGAAGCAATTTCGGAACAGTTGCATACTCCGGGGTGCCAATTATGACTTCCTCTAGAGGATCCCATTCGTTCCAAGAATTGACAGGTGAGGTATCTTGGGTTGTGGTACCCACAGACACATAACTGGAGGTTGTCGATCGAAATCGGCGAATTGGTTGGGCACATAATGGATTCAATACTCGTCTACCCTAAAACGTTAGATAAGGAAGACAACAAGCTCGAATGAACGAATGATTAGTACAATAAATTCTGGTTGAAATATACTACTCCTTTTAAGGGGATGTAAAACACTGATAGGTTTGCATTTCTTTGTTGGACGATTTTTCCCTACAATATGGTAGCTGAAACTTGCGACTTAATTAGCTACTGAATTCGTCGAAACATATGGACATATGGTTACAGTGAAGAGATAATCAACTAAATTATTCTTCAACCGCTGTAATCATCCTGGAAATGCTAAGAGAGGACAACGTAGAACGTTTAGAAAGCAATTAGTGTAGTGTTGTTTGGATGTGTTCTTTCACCCAGGTGTTTCTGTTTCTTTGGCTAAGCCTTATTCACGACCAAACAGTTAAACAAATATGGTGTGATGGTGCTGAATAAATTCAACCGTATGTTCTGTGACTGGTCATCTAATAGTCATCCTCTGTGCACAAGTTTATACTGGCGTTTGTTTAGGCGACTGTCAAAAGAATTAGCTGAGGTAGTCTGCCTCATGTGAACCGTGCCGCTGTCGATGGACACAGTTCATATCGTATTTTGTTGTTTACTCACGTGTATAGTTAGACCTGACCAGCCAGGTGTGAGGTTGGTAGCCTCAGTTCAGCTGACACAGACTGACAGTGATGATCAGGTCGGAGCGGACTATCAGTCGCTTGTTACTGAACCTGAAACCTTACTAAGCGTGATAAGCAGATTGGGAATAAGACAACGTTACGAGCAAGTTGCAATACTCTACGTTTCAACCACCTCGGGTGGCCTTCCTTAGGAGTGTTGTGGATGATTGAGTTCTTTTCAGCTGGTGTGTGTAGCTCGATAGTCGATATGCGTTCCGGCTTACTGAAGGGTAACATGCGTCTGTGGAATAAAATATCTCCTCTTCTGCTACTCTTGTTTGCATTCGAGTGGAAAGATTTTGCGGTTGCATTCAACATCTAATCTAGAACTGTTGACCTTGTGAGATGTCTTCCAATTGAGAGAAAACGTAGCAATTTTGTAAAATGTCAAGGTTCTTCCGATCGCCACGAACATGCCAAGCTGATAAGGTGTTTTTTTTCGGAAAGAACGACCTGGGAACATTATTGTCGTTTATCATTGTAGCCAAACAATTCATTTTTTGATCTTACTTGAGATCATCAAAAACATAGCTTATCACAACCCACAACTTCGAGTTCTAAGCGGCAGTAACTGGATCAGAATTATACTTGTCCGTCTCCACAGTAAACTTCCTTCTAATGATCGCCACCCCACATTGACAACTTTAGCCCTAAATAGTTGGACAATTCAGTGGTCAACGTAAGGTACCGAAAAAGCGCTTTACTAAATATCATACTGACAAGTTTTGCATTGCAAAATCCTCCGCTAATAATCCACCCTATAAAATTTACTGTCGGGTTTTCTACGATGTTGTACGTTCGTCCGCATTATCGTCAACATCCTGAAGACAGTAGTCCTAATTACGGTTTAGGTATGAACAAAAAGAAGGGTTTTCACTTCAAACACTTCATACTCAAGTAATCTTACACTTAATCTAGCTTAAATCCATAGTTTCACGCTTTGCAAAATCAATCCTCAGCCAACTGTAGATGTGTGACTTAGCACAACTGACGAGCTGTCCGAACTCGACCTTAACTGACCCGAACAACAAGAGAATTAAACATGTGCACGACCTTAACTTCATAACAGGATATTAGCCACAGCTAAGCATGGTTTCTGGCTTCACCGCTGCCAGGTATGCACCAACTCGGATTGCATCACGTTATTTCAACATGTTTATAGTTAAGTCACGTCCTAATCGCTTGGTAGAAAGTGTTTGATATCAAAGAAGCCAGAGAAAACGATTCGATTGGACAGAAACGAAAAGTGGACAATACAGATTGTCGGATTTGTCTGAACCATTCAATTAAGGATTGTGGGTTTCTTCAATTGAAATAATTGATTAGAATGCCCTGAAAATGGTGGTCTCGAAAGCAAATGTATGCTCCGGAATGTGTCTATTCATACACAATGACTGGAACGATCCGCAGCTAGACGGGCATCCCACTGGGACAATTTAACTACAGAGGAAACTTTGACTGCCTGCAATGATTTGGGATATCGGCTCGTTGTCAAGTGATACCGAGCTCAACCGTGTTTCACTTACGTACTCCAGATAGGATGTCGTATAACAGCAAGCATTTAATAGCTTGGTGATAAAATGAATTAAATCAGTCATATAATACACCCAACTGGTGGTCCTTCCTCACCTCCCTTTGGCGACTTCGGCAAGTAGAGAGCAATGGGCTCAAGACATTCATGACAGATTGACAAGCCAACTGCCATGTATTCAAATGGTTTGAGTTTAACTGCTAAACATTCACCTTTGAAGTAGATTTAGTTGCAGGAAAAACGAAAAAACAAATGTTACCGTAAGATACACAACAGGCTCAAATATGAAGTATTTCTCACTCCGCAAACTAGTTGGAGTAACCTGGCCGTTTATCACTAGGAACTGCATACGTATATGATGAACCTTTTCTCCTTCCGGCTAAGTCAGAATAAAAGTCAAATCCTTCCAGGATTTATTGGACGAATTTTAATATCAGTATTGTTATGAGGCAAGAAGGCGGATGGCGCGGTGATTAGTTCCGTTGGGTTTGACTCTGTCCGATTGGCACATGGTATTCCGCTTTGCAGCTTGAAACGGTTTAATAACTTGAGTGGTACTGATGTGCAATATTCAAAAACACGTAGTGATCAGCAGTGATAACAAATGCAGTTGAATACTATCACGTGACACCGTCCTAAAGACAATCGGGTCACTTTGAAGGACCATCCGAACCACATTTTACACTTGTACGATGCTTCCGTCTCCAGACTAGATGTATGGCCGTGTGTGCTGCGGGCATGGAATCCTGCAGAACGGTGACGTAATGCTAACCCGAATTTATCTATGCAGTCAGATCTACTTCACGTAACACCACGCCACATACCATGTCCTACTACCAAAACAACGCTAAATATCGTTGTGTGATAGAGGTACAAACACAGGACGTTCAAATCGTAGACATGTGTAATTCAATGTGTGTGAAGTCACTGAACAGTTACTGTGTTCCTCTAGAATATGACCGGAAACGAAGGGTTTACTCAAGACACCAGTCCTCTCCTCTAGTAGGCATTTTGGGTCGACCAGAATTACAGTGAGATTCACAACTATCACATTTCTCATATAGTGCTATTCAGGTTTGTGCACTCGTCTTGTCGAAATTTAACTCGTTTTCATCCATCTCTTATTATTCACTCTACACCACATGCCAACGGCTTCCCAAAATTGTTTAAATTAGGCCATCTCCATCTTGTGCGAAATTTTTCGGAAATGTACTGAGATGTAGGCATGATTCGACCTGTCAGAATATTGCGTAGACGTCGCAGAGTGAGACTGTGATACACGATCCAATGGTTTGGCCTTGTTATTGTCGAAGCGTTTCATACGTGCATGTTGGACTCACCACAACAACCTGACAATCTCCATTATCGACTACTGCTACCTTTTCTGTTTCCGTCTTCAATTGTGAATTGGAGAGCAATAATAGATATTCCTCTACTTGTATTGGTGTACAAGATTCATCTAACTACATGCTCTTTCTTGAGCTTATTTAAATTTACCAGGAAAATATTCTGTACAGTTTTTAGGAATTTGAGACATAACCTCTCAGACCTTTTCCACACCTGACCAGCGACAAGTAGTTCAATGAACCGCTGAATACGGTTGTAAGTCTGCCACTTCGTTATTTGTGTTGCAAGTTACTCGGTTGTTTCATTGGTTCGCCCCAGTGGCGTATAGGGTGGCACATCCCGGTTCTAAAGGCGCTTCTTTTAAATTAGCATTGGAATAATCGAACAGTTTATTTTCGAAACAGTCCCGTTCCATTCCTTTACTTTTCCCAAGGTGATCGTCACCTAATTGTTATTTTCAATGGAAGTCCTCACAACATTTCGTGTACGGTCACCACCCAAACAGGTTTACTTTCAAGACAGCCTAAAGTAAGTTCACTGCTTTTCTGATGTCAGTCGACTTGACCGATAACATTAACTGTGGTCATCACTAAAATTGGTTGACTGTGAACGTCTGAAATGTTCCGTGTGCTTCGCCGAACAACGCCAGTACAAGCCATTGGGCCAATATGGAGGACCTTTTACTGGCAACCTGTGTAGAATTGGTGCGATTTTATTGTAACCTACCTCAAGTTGAACACCAACTACACGTGATCAGATCATGTGAATTCAGGCAGATTTTCCCACCAGCCTCTTTAAAAAAAACACTAAACTCTAGTTTCGATCTTTTCACAGCTGATCAAGAGTGCATATTTTTTCGACAACCAGCATCAAAGCTCCGACCATGCCTTCATCAGGCAATCATGTTGACCACTGCACTGCTGAATTTACACCGGACGCGGAAGCGTGCAGGCTGCGACTGCATATATTTTGACGGACCCAACTATGAGGTAATTCAAGGTTAGAGTAATAGTTCCGAACTTCTTGATGGGTACACAGGGAACCAAACAAATCCAAGCGAAAAGAGTTACTTACTGTTAGACGCCTGGAGATTATTCGTTGATAAATCCATCCCTCGAGTTTTACTTAACTTATCAAATACTACTGAATTTCAGTTGATTTTGGTAGAACTGAAAGTGTTTTTGTTGAACTGAGGTATGCGCATCATATACATTCGACATCTCTCTTTATCGAAGTTCTGTTTAGCTGTAACTCTGATAAATGTAAACACCGGAATATTGCGTCTGAAAATTGTTTCTGTAAGTTGAATGAACCAGTTCGGTTTTATGATAAGGTTGGTTGAGTCAGAAGGTGTTCGGTACCCGCTTCTCGTGACCCGCACTCAAGTTGCAAATATCTGTGCCGAAGGTTTCAATCCTACACATATTGATACAAACCGTTTTATTTGCCTAGTTTTCCTGTTTTTATTGCACATGTGTTCAAATTATAAGATTTGTGCCTCAAAACAGTCCGGTCAACTTCCAGTGTTGATTCGCTTGCGTGTGCAGCTTAGTGAAATCGTCTGTACTATTGTGCAGCGCTTCATATGAGCTATTTCATGGTGTGCTATGTTGAATACTTGATTTTATCTGGCAAAAGAAATAGACCATACTTGGCTTCTTTTCAGAGAAAGATTAAATTGAAATGCATTCTTGAAGAAGAAAACAATTATTCGGTCATACGCTTCAGGCCATTAGATAAAAGGTATCAAGTGCATCCTATCGACAGTTCTGTAGCATTATCTGTACGATGGAACTGTGGACTGAACCAAATTGACTACTTCCGTCCACTCAAGTGTTTTGTATCTCCGAGATCGTTCGATCTTCATTCCCCAGCGTCGGATAGCTTCTTGTGCTCGGTTAATAAGGAATTAGAATGTAAGTCTGGGATCAGACCTTTAGATAATAACCATGTTTATCCGTCGGACATTCGAAAGTAGTCCGAATGAACTACTACTACGTGTTTCTCGTTCTAACCAATTGTCCGCTCTGTCCGCAAGCAAATGATAAGTCGAAGTGGATAGCTGTGTACCTTGCATGTGCCGCCCGTGTCATCAAACCTCTTAGTAGGGATATTTTCATACCATTAGTGTACTGCTCACCTTGGAATCCCCACATGGGTACACTTAAACTCAACCATTTTATATGAAGTCAGAGTTAGTCTACGCTACGTTCGCATTCCGATCAATCGCGAAGCTTTTGATCTTCGTCGATCAGCCTACCGAGCACGGTGGGAATGCATTCAAACGGGTGAGTCAGTAGAAGTCAAATACTGTCGTATGAGAAGTGGTAATTGAATGGACAGTCAATATTAGCCAAGGGTCGTTGCAGGCATTGGGAATCGAGATAAGAATGACATCATCAAAATAAGTCAGTTCAGTTATCATGAACTAGCGGATACTATAACAGGGAACACGTCCGAGTGCGTTACTGTTGAGCCAGTATACTGGAATTCACACACCGTGTTCATACCTGATCCTTATAGGCTGTTAATTCTGGCAATCAAACTGAACTACATGTTGATTAGATAAGAAACGAGATTTTATAAATGCGATAAATGTACAAACTTGTCACTGAAGAAGGAATCAGTAGGATAATCCGATTGAAGCACTCATCATGAATTGACAGAGTGCTAAGTGTAACCAGTCATTCGTGAGTGTGTTGTTTCTTAAGATTTTCTCTGTCGGATGGGGGATCTGTTTGACCCAAATTCTGTGCAGGCTACCGTACTCAGTATGAAATGTAGACGAATGTTTTCATCTAATAGTTGAATGATACATAACTGCGTTCTTGATACTGCACAATGCTCACTTGTGATTGCACTTATAGTGTCTACTATCTCTAGAAAGAATGTTGTTACACATACAGGAGTTGCACAATTTCAAAAAAATTAACTGATCAGATTCGGTCTGAGTTTTACTCAATTTCGGAAACGACAACGTGGTTTACATTTCTTGAGACCTAAAAAACAAGATAACATTGTCTAGTTGTCTTCAGACTTGGTTAAATCAAAATGGAAATTTAGTCTCTGCTCAATAAGAATAATGGTGAAATTATCCGTATCACATCTTCATGAACCGAAATAGTGAAAGTAAGAAAAAATTGCACAATGATAAAAACACAGTCTGGTGAAGAAAAGTTTCCAAAAATTGTTAACTACTACATATTCGTAACAAATTTTATGGAGACTGCCATTTGCTAGGACGAAAACGAAAAATAATGTGGTTTCCTGAACAAACACAGTGGAGGTATCTAACATTCAACAAGTGACTTACAAAGTCACTCGACAGTCAGCCGTCATTTATGACCAAAGTTGAATTTAATGTGTCAAATAGCGTATAGGTTCTAAATTCCTTAAAATGTGAACCGACGTCCAAACTGCACAACATTCCACCGAATGACTCACTTTTGAACATAAGTTTAGACATGTGAATTGTGTCCGCATGTTTGGAACGATTGAACTGTACGCTTTAATTCAGTTATAAACATTGAAATAGCTCTGTTTTTATACTGCGCTGGCTGGTCAGACCAATCAACACATTTGATTGACCACTAGCACAAGGTTTCACAGTTTTTTCAGGCCGACTTCCAGACGACCGTGATTACTCATTAGTAGTGTAATAAAGTGAACGTGTAAACATGAAATGTTAGAGCATTCTAGAACCTGTTGACTATTCGAACGATACCAGTGCGGCGAACATTAGGTTTCGACTTAAAAAGCCGTAAGACCACAGGCGTGCATTGCATTCATCCTACAACCACATACACCAACCACATATGACTTAGAAGTGCCATCACTCCATAGTTGTTGCAAACAATAATCACGAAGAAACACGATAGACCAAATTTCAGGTTTACCTTACTGGTCCTGCTAAAGACACACACGTTAATTTTACCCACCTCGGTCAGTAGTATCATCCACTTAACTACAAGGAGAACATGGGTCTTACCTTGAAACATAGACTTATCTACAACAGGGGGAGTAAACTACGGGATCACAAGCTCCAGATGCCCATATTGTGGGATCTCATTAACTAAAACTTTTGCAAGTCCCCACGTCGCGGTTCCTGCTGCCACGGCTCCAAAAATCAACGACTAAAAAGTTCACCGAGGAACGTATCCATCAGACAACAAATTCCACCATGTGATTCTCATGAGAACAATCCCGAAATGCAGAAGCTCACAGAATTAACCACTTTAGTAATTAGTCGTTGTTTTGGTGAAAATCTGATATAAAGATCATCTCATCCCCGTCTTGAAGGAAACCATCAATGTGATTCGCGAACATCTAATTCCCACCACCCGAAGACCGTTTACACTGTCTGAATAACGATCAACCAAGATCAACGTCAGGTCTGATGTGGGTACAAACAAGATTTAACGGACAGAAGAATGGGGATTTCTGCAGCATCATCCTTGATGATGTCTCTCCGGTCATCAAATTTGAGGTCACGGAGGTACTCCGTTCCTTTGAAGCATCTGCTTTCGGTTTTTGCCTCACCCCACATAGATCGACGTAGCTCGCTTTAAAAAGACTTGTGACATCCATTTTAAACTCACTGTCAACCATTGAAGGGCTCACACAAAAAGCGAACAGGTAGCACATTAAAAACTGTCGAAAACTCCCATTTCTTCGATATAATATGAGGCCAGTTTAGACTATGTTTATTCTATGTTTACGAGGCGTATTCAAGAGGTTTAAACCAACCGTTAGGCTCTCTGACAGGCAGTAAGTTGGCTTACTGGGGTAAAGCGATATATTTTAAATGACAACTACTAATCACAGGTAGCTCGGAAAAAATCGTGATATTTCGTGATAAAACAATAATGTTCCTAAGGTTTTGGTTTATACATCTCGTGATTCATTGAGAGTAGACACCGCCCACAGTACACACGTGATTTTAAGCTAATGACTACGTCTAAATTCAGTTTAAAATTTGGCACATCCCTTTTTGAAAGTTTTGAACTGTCAGACGAAACAGCCATCCGTCACGAAGATTCTGTTACTCTTTATTGGTTACCATGTTCTTGGATTAACGACGTTGTCGTTTTGTTAGTGTAACTTGTTTCTCTGCAGGCCGGGTGGACAATGTAACATGCACATTCGGGAATTTTTGTGTGATCGGATGGTGGCCTCATATTACCAGACAGTCGGTTATGGAGAATGAGGAGTTATGTGTACGTGCCCAACGCACGGAACATTAGGACCAATATCAATCGGGAGTGTACTGATCATCGTTATACCGTTGCTCAATCAGCTGTCAAGCTGGTGAGCGCTTTGCAACCCAAGCACTGGGGAGCTGCAATATGATTGGCGTGTTGCTGTTTCATCTACTCCAAACTAGGTTGGTACAGCGTTTGGGCATGATGTTACTGCTGCCGGTTAAAATTGGGCCAAAGAATAGATTGCCCACAATCACCTGATTTTCTGATTCAACTGAACGGAGTCTAACGTAAGGCTCGAGTTGTTTTATCCTTTACTGCTGGCCTGAAAACTTCAAACACCGTGCACAGGAAACCCTTTAGACTGGAATAACTACAGAATCACTTGCTCACGCTCCACTTTATAAAGAACTGCTCGAACGCAACAGCACATCAAGTAGGAGTAAGTAGACACAGATATACCACCGTTATGAGGTCTGGCTCATGAAACTGAGGTAAATCAACACCACATCTGCTTTCTTAGCGAAATTCACGAGGCTAAATGTACCATGGGTACAAAACAAGTATAACTGCAAGACTGGCTGAAATGTTATGTCAAATGACAGTAACTGTGCTAATATCAGAGCAGGGAAGGAGAGACGAGGTGAACGGCGCAATAATTAGATATCCAGAGAACCGAAGTGACCCATCATGCATGCACTTGTTTGCACATAATAGTCCTGGGATTAAACGGGTGCTAATGACAGTTTTGTCTGCGGAAAGCATCATTTCTTGTTGTGTTAATATCTGGAGAATATTCGGAATCTTCTTTGCTTATTTGGACAATTTAACGCTCAACTTCGTCCCTCTATTCACATGCAGTATACATCGATCGTCCATCACTAATAGCTTTTACCACAAAGGTCGTTCTAACTGTAGTAAAATGCTGCTCGAAAATGTCTTTGCTTCCCCAGTGATTTGCTCGCAAGCACTGCTGGTGTTCATATCCCTAGCGAACGTTTTCTTCAAGCAGGGGCTGACTTCAGTAAATTCGATGCTTAAGCATCTCTTACCCGACCAAATATACCGTGACACGGAGTTCCACCGCTACACAGAATCCTATTCATTGTACAAGGAACACAAAACCACATTCCTGTTGTAACTGCGTTCCAATGGTCTCTGTGGTTGATCTCCGAAATTAGTACGAACATAGTGCATCGACTTGAGGTGGACCGTTCATTGATGACCTCTTATGCAGTTGTCAGATTTTTGTGTAACAACCCCTGCCGTCTTACGCTCACGATCCAGATCCCTGTTCAGCTTGCGTTAATTTCGTTCGTCCATCAGCCAGCTCGAATGGCAAGCGCTTCGCTCCACAGAGGTTAACAATTAGTCAACGGAGATACTGGTAACACCTCTCCCAAGATCCCCTCTTCAGCAGTCAGCCACTCTTTCACTGTGTGACTGTTGCTTCT
>QNGE01005847.1:0-32817 GCA_008508345.1 Paragonimus westermani
TATAATCTGGCGATCGGATAAACGCCTCTCAGTGTCCGACCTTGGAAAACACGAGTTATCTTCGAAACGGTCGATGAGAGGGCGCTGGTGAAAAATGCAGTGAGTACAATGCAAATTGGATGTGTACCGGAATATTGGACTTCTCACTAACTGAAAATCAGGTCCCGCACACTAAAAGGAAAATATAAAATGGAGTCAAGTTCACTTACACGGGTGGCTATTAGTTGATTCGGAGCAAAACTACTGTTCGCGGTCTGGGGAGTGATAGGTATACTTAGTTACTCAGGAACAAACATAGGCGAAGAACACATGGCTCCAGCTATTGAATCTTTACACGGTTGTGGCTGGATAATGTTAGGGGACATGATAGCAATAAATAAAGCATGAATAAAGATGACTAGTGCGGCTTATTTCAGGAGGATAGTAGGAAGTAGAGTTGCATTTTATAAACAATAGAGCCAGTCGTGGAAACCCGACTTTAACACGTAATTTGATTTGGTGCTGATTACTCACCCCCATCTTTGGTTAATAACGGATAGCTATCCAGGTAACATCGAACTTTGCAATCCTGATAACGAACATAAGCACCATGTGAAAGGTTAATGAACGGTCGCAGCTGACAACGTCACTTTTATGTTTACTTTAGGGATAAAATTGTGTGTATGCAGAGGATGGCTAAAAGGTATAGCGCACAAAGAATAGTACCGAGAGTGTGCAAACTAACGCACACCGGGACCTCGTGGAGCACGAAATCCTCCGGCAACCAAACAAGAAAAATAACTACTTAACACTACATGTATCATAGGTGAAAATACATGTTGATAAATTGACCGACTAACTGTCGTGGAACTGAGGACTAGCTGCATTTATTAGGAGCAGCCGTTACACGAAGTGACCATTACGTTGGTGAGTGGAGCCTACTACTGACTCAAGAAGAACCAAACGAAAGTTTATCAATGAAGTCAGATATATATATTAAAGGCTAAACGACAGAAAGGTCGAATAGCGGTGTACATCGGGTGGTGCGGCCGAACATGAAGAATAATACCAAATACATAATCATAATATGAGATCTGGCAAGTAGAGCGGATCGAAAACGCCATGGGGAATGAAAGGAAAACGACACGTCTCCTGACCAGACCGAGCAGAACGCTCAACTGTGTGGGATGCATTGTATGTGTTACATACCCGAGACTTTTCGCTAAATAGGTCAGTTTTTCACCGACTTAGCCCCAAAAATATTAGTTTAGCTTTTGTTTAGCTCTCACTGGGACAATAACAACGGCAGCACTCGCTACCCAAAGTCACCCGCGAATACTTATCAAGCGGAATTCCGAAATTACCCACTGGGATCGGTACGCATTGAGGAGTTGATAGTATTATCCGCACATCTTCGGGGAAGACGCGCTTGTCGGAATGCTTTAACCATCTGATATTTCAGCTGAAGCATGCATATAATATTACCACAATACTGTGTATGTGGAAATCTGCTAGCAGACGAAATGTACGTGAAGAGAATAAAGCTGTAACTCACAGTAAAATTGGACGTGCTCATTCTTAAAAAGGCAGTTCATTATTTATAGGATTTGATCCAAATCTGTGAGACATCAGCTTGTTGTTTGCAAGTTTACTATCAAACTAAAGGATTACACCCAAAAAGCTGTTTAAAAAGTGACTGGGTTCCGAGCTCCATGGGGTAATATTGCTAAGTATAAATGGCGTTAGAGAATAGCGGAGGCAAATTTACGACGGCGAAAAAATATTGGAACTTCAGAAGTTGACCAGGATGGTTGCAAAAGAGACAGTTCCCCAGTAACGGCTGCGCCATATCGGAACATCAAATACCCCACCAAACCTATACCAAACATGAGGTCCACAATGTCAAAACAAGGCGAAAGCGCAGGGTCAGCACACTCAGATGCGTTAAGTCGAGAACTTTACGACTATGGGCAACTTAATGAATCGGACGATATGCGCAGCAGGGCGAGCGATGGATAACGATTTGAATGTCTGCAGGCCAGTCACATGATGTCTGCACGTTCAAAATCGGAAGTTTGACTGTGAACTAATACGGCTGCAACACACGCTAAAAGTGAGAGCCTAGAGGACTGAAACTCGATGATTACCAGTAAGAGTTGTCAGTGACTATAAAACCTCGTCAGGGAGTTGCGCAAATTCGTTTCAGTTCGTAATGTAATTTCTCAAAAAATATCACACTATTCCCTTGAGCTTCAAACCAACACCATCCTGTCAGTCTTCCTCGCCGCACCGATGGAGCCAACAAAACAGACGAGTACTTCTGAATTTTCTACCAAGCTACGACGTAATGGAGTATGTTAAGCAAACGAGAGCATCAAGTGTCTCGACTTAAACATGAATGGCGAATTTGCCATAATCATCAATGTTTCTATTCTACCAGAAATAACAGAATTGCAGAGATGCAAATAAGATGCAAATAAGAATTGGTGTGCTACCTTTCGTCATTCATCGATGGCAAACCTTCACTCTCAAAAACATATGCTGACCAGCTCGCTTGTGTGCTGGCTTTGGATCAACATGGCCAGATCTGAACTGGGGCCTTCACGAGAGATGCGTTCCTGAGGGGAAACAAAAGATTTTGCAGAGGGCCTGAAATAAATCGCTGTTGTGCTGCTCCAAACTGCTGATGAGCTAACCGGTGCCAGCCGCTAGATCGTGTGAAAGATTTCCTCATTCAACGGGTGTGGATGGACGATGGATTCAAAAGATTCCAATCAGAATTCATAAGCTGACACCCATTTGATTGTTAAACAGACGTCTGTACCATGAATTTCATTCTTTGGTAAAATACTCGTGGGCGCTAACAAGAAAAAACGTTCTTGCGAACTGAGCATGGTCCACCGGGGATCACGTGTCGAAATGGAAACTGATGCATCCAGCCTAGTGTCTGGAGCAAATAGGCCAGCTGTTGTGAATAAGTAAGATGGGAGCAAATGCGGATGCCAATGACCCTAAGCCAATGGTGGGTGCTGGTAAAAAATTTCGGCGCCAGACTGTGAGGCTTGCAGACTGAGCGAAGGACCCGTGCCATAACATGCTGCAAACCGCCACAAAGTGCCCCAAGCTATAACGCTAAGAGTTATTGTGTATATTCTGGCCTTGGCAACAACTGTCGACCGGTACTTAGGTCACCAGTCAGGAATGCCTTCGGACGCGCCGAAAATCACCGTGATATGCAGGCGGGAAACGGCAAGAAAATTTACAACAGTCGGTTGAGAAGTGTCGTGCACAAAATGTGCACCACCTTCCGGCAGGTCAACCGGTGACAACGTAGCAGAACGGAAGCGGCTCGAAAACCGAGGTTCCAACCCAGCCTCAACGAGGTGGGAAAAACCAATCGTGAAGGAAAAAATAGCTGTCAACGACATTCGTCGTGATTTCCCAAGCTCGTACTAACAACTACACTACCCTCGATATCATTCCAGTGAGGCATAGTATCAATATGGACCGCCAGATCCTAAATATCCTCATGCGACCAAGTTTCCCTCCACATGACTCTTAAGTTGGCAGGTTCATGAGGCTGTAAATTATTATGCAATTTTACGAGTTTGCCGAGTAACGACAGGTCGTGACCACAGGCAGGCGAGGAAAAGTGCAATTCCTTAAAATTTCGCTTCTGGACTGCAGTCTTTTAATCCGCACATCGTTCTCTGGCGTGTCTGCTCAAAAACTGGTGAGTTCAACTAACCTTGTACTCAATTGCCCAGTCTGTGGATATGAATGGTGATGGCGCAGATGCACAAAATATTTCAAGTTATTTGCAGCATGCCGTTGACATGGTGGTCTGATGCCGGTGCCGATCAAATGGAGTACACGTTTGAATTTTTGGCAGCCGACTAGAGATTAAGTAAGTAGGTAACAACCATAACGATGCCCAGCGCCCTCGCACGGTAGACTACAACGGCCTCACTCGTGCAACTAGATCTGATTATCACGTAGTAAGTTCTGAAATTCATTTCCTCCACAACGAACCATTTAGGATGACGGAATAATTTCAGACTACGACACGGCTCTTTGGGAACAAGGACGTTGTCCTGAATTGAAGTCAAAATATTCGGTATCCTGTTTCACTTTCATACACTTATTTAGAAAGTTATTGAGAATGCTGATCCGTCCAGCACGTCTGAAAATCATGATCACCACCATTTACTGTATATTGGTTTGGCTCATATGCTGTTAAGACGAAGGCTGACACACGGAGTATGGTCTTAGAATTTCCGCCGAGGCGTACAGCCTTGTTACCGTTGATATGCTTCCGGTTTGATAGGACGATAATTTGACCATAGAGTTCACCATATAATGGAACAAATCTCTTTAAAAATTCAAACAGACCGTCGAAAATAGGTTTACCACCAGTGCTTATGATAGATATATACCTCCGCTGGTTTCCTCTGCATGAAGCGAGGAAGATCGTGGACAGTGCATCGAGACGGCCCGGTCGGGATAGCTGGAGCTGACATCCCTTCTTCTAGGTGGTTGAATGATCCGGATTTTCAAGGTCCTTCATGGTCAACCTGGAATCGTTGAACACGTCTGTATTATTTCACGGGACTTTCGAAATCATCTAATCTATATTTGAGAGGCTCCATCGAGCCTCGGCTGAGCAACCGCAAGGGTTCTAGTCAGGCTTTTGGTGGGCCTACGTTGACGGCAAGGTAGCGTATGCAGCCCTCTCTGAAACCTCCTTGAAAATCACGAGAATTCGTGCCGTATGATTTGCCAGTCGGGATGATATTTGTATCTAGCCTTCCACTTGCTCTCTAGTCCTAATTAAAACAAACCTTGACCTCAATCATCCACCAAACGCCAATTGCACACTCACGCATTTTAGTTACGTTTCCTCTGAGCCGAACTTCTGCTCTAGACGGTTCTCATCAATGGTTGACCAACCTTCATATGATTTGTGGGATGTAACTGGGGCACAGTCAACCAGCTCAGATAAACACTGTATTCTTTCAAAGGAGGCTGCCACCGTCTGTTAAAATTGCCACCGAATATGATCCAGGCCAAGCTCTAGGGGAATCAACCGTGCCGCAGGCATGTGGAACAGCGGACAACCCGTCATACCTGGATGTTTCAGTGCGAGGGTTGCCCAAAGCTATAGAACAACAGGGTGTGGACGAAGACTGAACAGAGGAGGAAACACTGGAAGCAGTTAGCGGCGCTTTCACATAATCAGTGTCAGGGTTCATACGAGTATGGACAGCCGGAGAGCGGAGAGAGAGAAGTTGACTAACCGCCGACAGCAGAGGTCGGCAAGACAGCCATCTACACGGTTTTTCCGGAGGAAGCACTAAATAACTACCAGTCAGACAAACGTTTTGAGCCATCAACCACGCCAGGGATTATCTCTCCTGTAATCTTGAAGTGCCAGTCGATAAGCTTCAGCTAACGTGTCGTAATTATGACGGAAGTTATCCAGGACTGTCAATCGCGGACGTCCATTGAATCGCCCAGCCACGTCTTATCTACCCTTAATGTCTACTGGTTTGCTGAAGTTCGATTAATCTCGCTCATTATTCACCCGGTGATTATTGAATTCTCCGCCAGTTGAACGACTGACTCCGGTCGAAAATGGCGGTTGTGTAAGTGGGTTCATAATTAGTTTGGTGTAAATTTATTGGACATGTTAAAAACTGGAAGGCGGGAAGGACCACAGAATTTGATGTTAGATCGACCAAATGTGTGGAGTCTGACATAAGCAACTCACATGGACAAGAACTACTACAGTGAGTCACGTGAAGGCGAAATGTGAAAGCGTAGGTGATGCTAAAAGTACAGACAAACAAGGGTTCAGCAGCAGGAAGTAAGAGCAGATTAAATTCGTGGGAACATGATTCGGCAAACAGACCATAGTAAACCTGAACGCGAACGCTGCGATCAAATGTGAGTGATGGTTAACTTGAAAATAAACGAAATCTCTGACTACTCATCAATAATCTGAAATATCGCGTTGCAGGTTTGATGAGATCAGTGAGTTCGACCTGTCTCGGGAGTCCTAATCGCGGGGTTATCGACTGGGGTTAACAGGAAAGTTACTGTGTCTCCTCTTGAGACGATCGGGCAACCTGATGATTGCTCACAAACGAGTGGTCGAGTGTCCAGATTTGATAATTCGGCAGTGCCTAATGTAAGGTCATTGGGGCAGTGGTCATTACGGGTGCCTCGAGATTGAATCGCTGGAGTTCAAATCTCGGCAGTGGCAAGGATATACACCACTGACGAGCTCTAATGAGACCGAAACTAGAGTCTAGTTCTTCTTTTCGAAAGAGACTGGCTAGATAGTCATTCGGAATGCGAACGCTGCGATCAAATATGAGTGGTGATCAAAATGAAATCAAACCTCAGTAATCGATCGAAGTTACCGCTCAGTGAAAGAAATTTCCGTAACACACTATTGATCTATGGGAGGAAGGATGACTAACGAAGAAGGAATGAAAAAGCCATAAAGTGCGGCCACCAGCACACACGTTAATGTCTTCATACCCTCAATATAAGCATCCGTTCTAACGTCTTGTTCAAAGTGGATAGGATAAAGGAAGAGATTTGTTCACGCGTCCGTCCAGATGCAATGGTATACAGTCCAACGGGACCGACGGATCTTTCCGAAAGGGTCACTTTCCGTTGATTGTGTCAATTTAACCGTGATTTCTATGGGAAACTGCAAGCCACAGACGGCTGGTGCAACCCAACGCATCGGGCAACTCTTACGGCTATGTTAGTTGATGCAAGCATTTCTCACAAGCGCCCCGGTGAGCTGAGGGACAACTATCCAAAGTAAGGCAGCCAGAAATGCGGAGAACGTATACCCAGTGGGGAAATGGTCAATTTTGTCAACGTAAAGAGTATGAAGGGAAGAACACTACAGTGATATTCACGAAACATATTACGGAGTGGCAAGAAACATTTTGCCCGAAGATATGAGTGTGTGGAGAATAATTTCCTGCTGTCATCCATTTTTCACAACCAAAATATGCACTCCCCGGAGCCTATTGTATATTAGTAGGTGGCTACAACATGCATTATTGTTTTCGGGGTAAAAGCGTGGGTAAGTTTTTCCGCAGGTAGTCCACTGGTCAACGGTGCTTTCAATCGGTTCATCCAGTCAAGTAAAAAACGTGACTCCGGCAACCGATGGGAGGTAGGCCGCATTGTGGGATTTCTGGACCTCATCGAAAATACCCCGTCCATATGATGTTGAATAGTGATTTCACTGGGGCACTCCAGTAAACAGTCACCTGATAACTTCGCCATTTTTACTTTCAGTTGAAAGTGGCTAAACCCGCCGGAATAATTAATGAGTGTTGGGAACATTCGTGATGTTTGCACTGGCTTTACACCCTTTGGTAACCTCAGATAAATTGTTGACAAGGTAACTAACGGTCAACCAGCATAATGCTTTGGAGAGTTCTCCGAAATAGTCTAACATAAACTTCTCTATGATACTTCTTGGCCGACCTAGTCTCTCTGTATCTACAGACAAAGTATCCTGCAATACTCAGCTGTTCGCATTCTCTCGTTAGACAAAAGGCATTGCTACATAAGAGCAGGGCCGTCCGATTGTCTTCCACAGAAATCTGGCCCGAACAGATTGTAATGTTCCCTTTAAAATGAAAAATGTGGTTGGCTGTCACATCTACTGACTCAGCTGATTCCAGCGAGGAAAGTACGTGTCAATTAACAGTAGCTCCTCTGAAATTCATTTTAAGATGCACGAACTAATGTCGACAAGTTATGCAATAACAACCACAACTCGCTGGAGGTTCGAGCCGCGGCGGAGTGACATAGAAAGACGAATGAAGTCAAAGCTGAAACTGAAAATTTTATGAAAACCAATAAAATAATATCAGAATATAGCGTTTCAGCAAATTTAAAATTTTGCTGAGTGATAATGGACAGGTATGTCTGCTAGAGCTTGTTGCAAAGCGGCTTCAGTTTGTGCATCTAAACTATGACCCATTAATCTGGCACATACTAGGCTTTCATGGCGCTGAGTACGCTTATTGGTCTAAGGCCGTGCTGGAGGGAGTTGGCGCACCTGAAAGATGGACCATTTGTCAGTATTAGAGGGCAGAGGGTTCACTGTCGTCCAGCTATTCCTTAGATCTGTCGGCCAGGAGTCCTATCTGCTGGCGAGCGTGAGCGCTGTTTTGTGCTTCCCAACATTGTATGTGTGGACCATACACTTACGTTGCATAGCAATATTGAGTTTACCAATAAATGTTAAGGGCAGCAAAAGTTCAGAAATGGAACACTGAGGCGATCCTTTATCAGTCAATTGTGCAATAACATAATTCATGAAACCTAATGCTGAATCGCTGTTTCGAGAGATGGCTCCGAAATCATGTGAGCTGCTGGGCTGTGATGCCACATGCCTCCAGTATGGTTCGCGAGATATACCGGATAGAGGATCCATTAGTTGGGGCATCTGCAACAGCAGAAGTCTGCATCACAAGTGACACTGTGCGTTTAAATTTGGCTACCTCACGCACATTATACAGGAATCAGCCCGGTGCCAACTCTACAGAAAACGCGTTCATTAGTTTTCTGGCGTGCATTCACATACTCATTGGTTCTCAAATAAGCATACAGGGTAGCCTGAAGTAATGTAACAATGCAAAAAAATAACAGTAACTACAACAGGTCTTTGAGGGCATAGCAACAAATATGCCACAATTGCCGGTGTGGACAATGAACTAGTGTTTGGGCGCCCTAGCAAGCAGGCAGAGTGCTTTGTGTCTTCGGTGCACATAGGACAACAGGTACGACAGTAAACAAACTAATAATCTTGGAAGTTTTCTATGACATAAGGCAGACAAATAGGGATGTTTTCTTTCGCCATAACAGCACTGGAAGCTAGTCCGGACGACATAACAAGGTTAATCTCCATGGGTGAATGTTAACTGGTGAGCATCAAACGTAACAGAAGACCCGGTCCAGCATTCATCCAAAGGTTGTTAAGCTGAGGTTTCTGGAGAAGCATGCTCATTGCAGTTGACATAAGAACTCGCGGAACCTCATCCTTGAGGTGCGGTAGGCAACTTCGTGTTGTGTAGATCAACCGGCACACAAATGAAGTTGATAGTTCAAATGCCGCAGTCGATGTGAAATGATGTTACATTTCGATATAAGTTGGGGCCAAAATATTCATATAATTCGTGCAAGTTTTTCTGGACGGCACAGCCACATCGTCACCTAAACTGCAATGGTGCGTCAAAATTCTTAGCACCACACTACTTTACTAATACCTGATGTATGTGTACATAACGCGGTTGACCTGATTTGAATGAACGGCCACCAGAAACTCGCGGCGTAAAATTGATCTTTGGTTCTAGTGCCAGAGCAAGCATAACAACCCGAATGGACAGGGTGAGCATTTTTGGAACGAACTGTTCTGGTTTTTGGTGACTGATAACGAACATACGCGAAGTAGTTTAAGTTGTGACCGTGTGGTACCTTAGGTCGATATCGACTGCAGTCGGTCGGTTAGATAGGGTGCCTACAGCGGCTCGGCAATCGATTTGAGATATTCTGATGGTTGAGGTTGATGTGCGTAGGTATTAGTTTCTCACTTTATCTTGCGCCGTTTTTGTAGTGAAATTCTGCGTGCATTTTCGGTAATGAGTCGCTCTAAGTAATTGTTGTACTAAACAGAACACTCGATTGTGGGCAACACTGCGGATGAAGGTGGGACGATGGGTCATTGCGATAGATTCGTATCCTGGGAAATTCACGTAATTGTCCCATTGTGCTGCATATTTTGTAGTCAGGACAATTAACAAGCGCAAAAGATAACCATCTAGTCGAGAGGGGACCTGTGGTTAGATAGAAGTGAGACCAAACGAGGCCGGTGAATAGGTAAGTTGAAATTTATTGGTTATTATGTCACGCAGACACGCGTGTCCCACGGACAAGTGTCATACACTCTGAAAGAGCTATAAATTCAAGTGAGTCAACCTTGTCACCTTGAAGGTTTTATTTTGGTTGTTTGGCTGATGTGCCACTTTCAGAGATGTGCTGGAGCATTATTAACATCTTCCGAGGCTAACCGCTGTCCGTATTACTGAAGTCGTTTACGTTATTCTGGTTTGAGAATTTACCATTAAACGTATCTGGTCACCAGCGCCACGTGCATCTCGGGCGAGTGCAATTTGCATTTAAAAAATCCCATGGCATACTAATCGTTGTTAGTGGATTCGACTCAGACGACAAAGCAAGTTGCGACCGGACACACAGGATCGATTGAGGAGAACTAATTATTGCTGCATGGCACCTTCAAAAGTCCTTTGGGCTTGCTGTGGGTATAGCGTATCTTTGTGGCATCGAGCTCCGTGTCAGTCGGCGGTCGCTAGAGGTTCCCAGACTTTTACCGCAACCCTTCGTTACGGTCACAGTTAAGGAAGCCTTTGCGGATAAGTCTAAGTTGGATGCCAATCCCACGAGATTATTGCTGGGCTTCCGAGGCAATTCATTCAGTGAACCGAGGCAAGAGATCCTGCCTAGGAAGTACTGTATCTGATACTGGCAGGTGGCACGGTGAAGTGCAACTTATATCTGTCGTTCTGTATAAGTGGGTGCAAGGAATGAATTACGAATAAACAGCGGCTTTATGCTTTAGATGTGAAACACAGTTGCAGTATCTAACTCCACTGCGTCCACTTCAGTATATATCGATTCCGCATGCAAATAGTCTAAAAACTTAAGAATAAACTTACGCGAAATGGTTATGAAAATAAGGGAATAAGCTCACAGTAGCCACGGAAAACGATGTGGTTTAAAGCATCATAACATAGAATATAGGAATTATTGATGGTTATGCTGCGTATTGTTGCCGCAAAGGGATTTCAAGCCCATAGTGAAAGTAACAGGGAGATGAAAGGTTGGCAGATACAGAGAAATGAACGACGGAATTCGTCAGTTTTAGACGGTAAAAAATCGGTGGTCAGGAGGTTTCATGAGTGGAGAAGGGACACATGGCCTGCGACAGAGTGAAATGTGCATTTATCGATTTGCCTATATGAAACGCTCAGCGCACATGCACATGTAGAAAGTGAACGAGGTAAAAATAACGAAAGCTATTTGGTACAAAATAATTCGCAGACTCTACACTTCCCAGAAACGTTTGTCTGCTGTAGAAAGCGGGAACGCAGTATCTGCGAAACTTTTGATACCGGCTGACCTACCAAACTCAGTAAAAGGTGTCGGGCTTAAAGAAGTGACTCAGAAGCCGCCCTTCCTCTCATTAACCTGAAAGGCCTGAAAACGTTTGGAAATTATTCTTTCGGATAACTCAAACGGAGGCAGCCTGGTAGGGCAAACTATAACTAGCCGAAATTTCTTGTTAAGTTCCGTTTCACTGGTTACCAGTGTTGTATAAGAGGCGGTTTCATTGTGAGTAGTATACTACTCATAAGTAGAGTATTACCCACAGGCGACATTCAGGGACAAAAGGACAGGCCCCGAAAACGACGGAGAAGAAGAAACTATCGGAACAGTGTGTACATGCTGTGTGAAAACTTTCATCAAGACAAACGACGACGTACTGTCACCCGATGTATGCGAGTGCCTGTCTGTCGTGCAAATGAGTACACGCGTTTGTGGTTTAGTTTTTGACATGACCTGCACGGAAGTTTGCGCAATAAGCATCTCAATGTCGAAGCGTCTTTTGCGCACACAACACTAGGTGGTCTCACATCGCACACCACACCTACAGGTTCTATCCTCGAAGAAGGTGGAGGCCGAACGTACGTGAAGTGAAAACATTTAATAATTTACCCAAAATGAAGTAAGTAAGAACCGTTCGTTAACGTTCCGATTTCACGTCGAATGACACAAAGGATAACAAACTAATCACGCACTTCTCTAATTCCGCGAGTAAGATGTCAGTTTATCTACTTGCGTTGGGCGTCTGACAACTGTCCTGTATTTGACACGAATTCGGTGACTACCCCCCTATCTTTCTTTATTCCTCTCTCTTTGATCCTGCTTCTTACATTCATAATCTTCTTGACAATGATTGCGAGTCTTCCTTGCAATGACTCACACGACCATTCTAATTGTGTGCGACTCAAATCAATTCTTCCGTGAACGTCGATCTTGGTGTATCCCCAAGGCTCGATATCGTGCATTTGTCAAAGCTTGTTCACACGTGGTTTGTTCGTCCTCACTTCTCCCTACTGGACCCTCGTTTATGTGGACCTCGATTTCACTTGCGCCTTGTCGCTTCGCCATTATGTGGATCTTGTAGTTGGTCGTATCCACGCTACTCGGTAGTCTGGGAACTTGTAAATTTGGCGGATTCAATGCCGAGGTTTGTTGTGCTTTCCTTCGATCCCGTTTTAAATATTCTCCATGCACCTCAACACCTCATTAATAAATAAATAAATGACGCATGTCGGGTGTAGATGGCAATCGAAACGGTTTCTTATACCAGCGGCAAAAATAACTAACTGGCTGCGTTTGTGGGTATATCGGAAGTGATAAACGACCGAACAGACACCCATTAACCCATTACTAAGATTGCTACATCTTGTTTCCCCAGGCGGTAGGTGTCTGAAGGAAAACCGTAGGGGCCACTGAGTCTGTTGACGAACTGTTCGAATACAGCATCAAGAGCTGTCAGGTGGGTCTACGGCTATGCTGGTGATGGCTTTTGCGTCATAGTGGTGCAACGTCACTGCAGCGTCTGGCTCCTTTTCAATGCAAAGGAAGTGGACAACAGTTGCTACTGATAAACCCACGTTGCCGTCAGAACATTCACAAGGTAGATTGATTATGGATCGCATAAGCTGCGCACAACGCCAAATGAATTCGACGTAACAGTTGATCACGCCATGGAAACGACGGGTAACAACAAGCTGTATGGGACGAATAAAGCCGTGAGCGGTTTACACACCATGGGTAGACGGCCGAATCGCGTGCTCATCGACACTTTACTTCAAGATATCAAAATGCTGGTTGGCCAAAAGTGCATTCATCCGCAACAACAGTGACGTTGTATGTCACACACCGTTGGAAGAGCAGTGACTGGTGGTTGTAGTGCTCTCCTTCAAAACAGCTTGTCACAAAAAGACCGTCGATTTAGAGATGCACTAAGCCCAAACCCTTGTGGCTTCGTTGACAAACCCTTGAAGTGTTTGATCGTCCACCCGGCGGCCAAGCGGCATACGTGGGCATTCCAACGAGTCGAATGTACTATCTTTGTTTGGCTACACTGTAGGCAGCAACTCGGATCTGACGATGAGCACGAACCCCATCGAGTTTCGAGAACACACAGGTGACTTTGGTGATCTCCCGAATACGCTAAACCGGGTGTCCATCGGGCAGGTTGGCGTTGTTGAGCGCGTGACAATCTTGACATGAACGACTGTCCTCTGACTTTTTCGGCGCCGTACGGAGAATTGAAGCCCAGTGTGTATCCGACGGGCTACAAATAGCGAGCTCGAGCGTGTGTTCGAACTCGGCGCACACAATTTTCAGTTCATCCGACGTTAGGCAAGCTGTGACAGTGTGGGAATGCAAAGTCAGCTGCATAAACACGTTGGGAAACTCTTTGCCGAATTCGGTTCCGTTATTCGCAACCACTGGGCGATACACGGGGCTGGCTGAAACGGAGCTGGTCAAAATTCCGTTGACAGGAAAGTTCGCTCTCCGGTTAACTAACCAACATTGTTGTATGTTGACTTATAGGTCGAAGTGCTCAGATAAATCGATACCAATGATTGGCATTTGTACGTCTGCCACAGTGAAGACCCATCGAAAGGTGTGGCAAATTTTTCAGTTCAACGCACGTGAACGCTTGTCATAAGCAACAAGATACACAGCTCGCTGTACGAAAAGTTGACTGAGACTGTGTGAATAGTTTGCGAGACTCTGGCTGGAGGACGTTGGTCCCCTCACCAGTCTCGACGAGGTAACGAACTGCAGACTCACATTCTCGAGTGGGGAACAAGCGAATTTGGGAGCCAGTGACCTTGATTGCCCCGACGTGCTAGCAGATTATTTTCTCTGATCCTTTTGGCGGTAGGAACAGGGGCTTCGGCAGAAGCAAGCACAACCACTGAACTGTCAGTGATACTAGCAGTGGTCGATATCTATACTATCCGTATGCACTGATCTCTCTCAGGAACAACAAAGATACGCTCTTCTGCCATGCTTACGGCAGAAGGGGTGCGAGTGCTGACGTTGCGCGATGAGCGTCTGGAACAGACGTGTGAGTTCGCCAACACAATCGACCATGCCTCCGCGCTGGCTCGGATATTTGAGAGACCTGGTTCCCGTTCACCTCCCAAATGCGATCGCCTGGGAGTTGACACTAAGGATTTTATGCATATCTTTAAACAGTTGCTGGATCTACATTTTTCCATGAATAACTCATCGAGCTGTAATAAACTCACGAGGCGCTGCCTTTGACAAAGAATCTGTGAAGGCTTATGGTCACCTAAGTCGGTAGTACCGAGCATCTGGCGATCTACTGACGGTCAGACAGACTAATGCGCATAACGGTGACCCCTTTGGATTGTTTGTATGGCTTTAGCGAGTCCGGCAGCTCCACTTGTCGTCCACCTCGTCTATGATATGAGGGGGAGCAGCGACCACGTGGTGGAACTCCATCGGTTCCTTGGTTATGTTCCGCAGTGCAAAATTGGACTACGGTTGTGCAAATCAGTTCCCAGAAATATTCTCCCCCAAACAGTGCGATCGAGGTTAACAGTGTATTGACAAAAACCTCCAACGAATTAAATTTCCGTTCCTGCACAATGCCAACAGATACAGCGATTAAAATTAAATAGATAAACAAAAAGATAGTAGTAACTTGCGTCAGATGAACAAAGTATGCATTCGAAAAGTTATAAAATGTGCGGTATCACTAGTACGAAAATGCATTGAATTAATGGTTCTAAGGTATACGCAATAAATGCTACACGCGAAATGAAAATACGAGTCCAACGTATGTTACACGAAAGTCAACAATTCTTGACCAGCGCAGGGATGGCTAAGAAGGTTCAGGACCCGAACGCAGAGCGCGCGATCAGACTGGAAGTAAGTGAGACACCACTGATGCTCTTGAACCAACAAGCATACGAACAAACAAACGCGATAGCATACAGCAAACGGACAGCAGACTCCGGTGTTCAGTGTGAATCAGGATTTTGCAAAGAATGTTACACATTGTGAAGCAGGAGAGAAGGGGTCATCTCCATTTTACCACAACTCGCAGCGGAGGTGCCAAAGCGTAACAAGATCAAGTGGAATGTGATTTATGGCCAAGGAAATGGGCTTCCGACTACACTGTAAGAAAACAGAAATTGGACTAGGTAACGCGAAAAATAACATATTGTGTGATGGTTTCAGGAAAACAGAAATAGAGTGATTAACCTAGCTCAACCCCGGAGATGGTTTTGACGCAGTAGTAATAATACTCGAACTGAGCATATCAAGCAGTTATCTCTCGAGAACAACTGTACAGCTTATTTTCAACAGTGAAATAATCCAATAGTAATGGTAAATAAGTCTAGGGACAATCACAACACACTGAAAACTGTAGAGGCTATGTCAAATATCTTTGAGAGTCGGATTACTTCGTATCTTTTGGAGAATTTTGTCTATTTACCCACTTTTGTTTTATTCAAGCTATTAGTTGGTACTATTCGTTCCAGAACTGAAATCACAACTCTCCTCTAGCCTCACTAGCTTAAGACGCCTACTCTGTGTACTCTATTTTCCAGAGTCGTTACCGACACACGGAGCAAGTGTACCGAACCTTGGTTCTCATTGTCGTTTTGCCTTCTATATTGAATACATACTGTGTATTATTCTGCTGTACCGTTGTAACATAGCCAGCCGAACTACAAGTTGATGTATCAGAACAAACCTCAACGACAACAGGTTAGTAAAATCATTTTGCATATGCGAAATCGCGCATAATGTATAGGATGTGAGTAACAGGTAAGTAAAATATCGTGGCGTTTTTCCCGAGGGTTGTTTGCCTGTAATCTTTATACGCAGGTCCGACAGCAATGAATCAGAAGACACGATTGGGAGAACGAAAACGGTACACTACCAAAATTGATTGGATAAAAGGAGCGTAATCAACCCTAGTCGATGCTTTAGTGCCTACGTGCACTAAATTAACGTTTCCTCAGATGTACGTAGAAATATCAGACGTGAAATGAAAATACAGGTAGTTGTAGAGACCAAACATATGTTATGCGATAATTACAGATGGTCTCGATCAGCGCTAGACGACACCGATACGCGAAACAGCTAGGGAGGATAAAGATCCGACCGTCGAGCGCACGAGCAAGCCGGAAAAGATATGTGTCGCGCTTGGCGCGCATACGCCGACAAGCATGCAAACAAACAAACGCGATCTCATGTATCAGGCAGACGGCAGGCAAAGATCCTTAAAGTCCTATGTACAATGTGAGCTAAAATTTTAGGAGGGATTTTACACATCGTACAGCAGGCAGACCAGGGGTATCTCTAGGTCACTACAACGTTACGATCAACAACATTAATCAGTGTCTAGTGAGGGCGGACAAAAAAGAAAGCGAAAATCCAATCGGAATGCAACTCTTTTAAAACCGCATTGCATTTAGAAAAGCAGTCCTACTGAGTTTAACGAATGAGTAGGTCGGTTTTGTTTTGTTTTTTTGAGTCGTGTCATCTTAGGTCTTTGTCTCATGTTTGTGCGTGTCGTCTCACCTTACAGGACTATCATTGGAGTCCCTACTTTAGAAGAGCACTGTCCCCCGACCTCTCCATGTGGACCAGAGTCGGTTCAGGAGGATAACCAGTAACAGGCGCCAGAAACACTGTTTGTTTGTCACAGCCTCTAATAACAAGCTGTCGGTTGAGCGCAAGTGCAGGACATGCATGCTGATAAACACTGATTATCTTTAGAATCTTCAGAAAAGAAAGACATTTTCTGGGGTCCCTGAGATACAAAAAGTTATTTCTGTACGCTCTTCCTTAAAGGTAATAGAACAATTACACGTTACAAAATGCGGATCAAATAGCGGACGAACTAGTTTGTGCAGTTCTAATTCCCGCCCACCTCTTCCGCGTGATTACGTCGTCCTCTTGATGACATATCCTTCTATTAAGTAAATCCTTGGTTAAGTCACAACGAGTTAAAACCAGAGTTGTCGGTTTCGCAACGTTTCGACACTCTCGGAGAGTCTTTATCAAGCGATTTGAATAAGAAAATTCACAGTGTACAAGCTCCAAATGAGGTAGTCATCACCTGGTACATGTGTCTTTAACAACGATGTGTGGACAGTCTACCAATAGAATGTATAGGTTCACGGTTCACCTGAGGTTACCACGTCACGAGCACAGGCGCAAACAAGGCTAAATAGTGTATACTGTGTGTGCATGTATGCGATCAATCTACATGCGTGTAGACTGTATGGGATGGGGTGGGTGACAGAGATCCGCACACCTTTTCCGACATGGCGTCACTGTTGCCCACCCAGTAAATCGGGCCAAACAACGGACAGTTCCAGGCCATCGGAGCGATTCACCGCTTGTGGTGTACTAGCGATCAGCAAGGCTTCTGCCAGTAGACGTTCTTTGTGGTTACGGAAACCACCAATTTGCACAGTCGGATGGTCGAAGTCAACTTGGTGTTGGTTCACGATCGCGTGCACAGCAATGGCTGAATCGTGTTTTAATTTCCGAAGTTGCTCAGCGTCAGTAGGGGGCTTCTTACTACACCTTACATGTTCTTTAGTGCGTATTTCAAGTTGCCGGATGGTCAGTCCAATGTACGAGGCTTGACAATCTTTGCATTTAATTCGGTAAACACAGTTTGACTGCTCCTGAACTGTTCGTTTGTCCTTTGAGTGGACTAACTTATTCCTTATCGTGTTTGTGGCTTTAAATGCCACTCTGATGCTGTACTGATTAAGGACCCGTCTAAGATCCTCCGATGTATTCCTTCTGTACGCAATAACAATAGTCGATAGTCAGTTCCTGTGCTCGTTGATCATGTTGCAATGTGTCTCCTGAGTTGTGCATAGAATCCTGTCACAGTAACCGTTGGCTTTAAGTGTCGACTTCACAATCTTGTATTATTTCGAGAGCTCGTCCTCGGAACTGGCTAATAACAAGGCCCTGTGAAACGCTGCGAAACCGATAACTATTTGGTTTTAACTCGTGGCTTAACCAAAGATTTACTTAATGATGACCATCAGTAAAACGCACAACATATTTTCGCATATCCGTTCTGTGTACGGTTTGGATGTACTAACATATCCTTCTAATTCAGGAGGCCTAAATTTACAGGTAGCTCAGAGGGGCGCAGTATGTTCCATACTGTTTAAAATAAAAGTACAATGAGAAATCCGCGAGCACATCGAATTCGTACAGGAATAGATCTTACAATGGGCTAGTGAGTATTAAAATTTATTGGCTGAACAACTGAGTCGATTGGAAGGAAATAAGATGTCAATTTTTTCTCATTTCATTTTGCCTCATAAATGGTTGCACATTTGTTCAAGGCATTTAATTACACTCCAAATGGTATCTCTAAACATTAGGGGCATCTAACTTTTAAGGAGATCCTACACTGGTCTACCTCTTTTCTTGATATTGTGCGCACGTTGTGGCACTCAGATTTAGAACCACATCAGACCATCCGCTTTTTTCCGTGGTACCTTCAGATATTTTTCAAAGGTCACTGCTCAGTTCTGTATTGTTTTTGTTTTATATTAATAGCCTTCAGCAGAGTAAGTCCCATAGAGCTTTTCTGCACGTCTACGCCTTTTAAATCTATAACTAAAATGAACCCAGTTAGTTATGGTTTAATCCTGAAGCCGTTTAATCACTACTCGACTAATCGGATACTCCTTTAACAAGGATAAATCTTCATCTGTGTTACTCAAGGGAGGCTCAAATTAAGTTTGTAAATCACAACAGGCTGAACAGAACAGACATGAAGAACGGTCAGAAGAAGAAATTATTTGTTCGAATGGCGTTTAACTTGCCTACTGCTTATCTTAACAAGATGGCTGGAAAACAGGGTTTAGGGCCATTGGAATGAACAAAAGTGTGGTTCCCATAGTCCACGAGGTGAATTTACGACTGCCGTCACTTGTTAAGCGTTAAGCATGTAGTGGTCAAGTGGGTATATGCACAACAGGCATCGAACTGGAAAAACGCGGCAGGGTTTGTAAACAAACCGTGTGTTTTCGGCACTATACGGAAATCCAGTAAATAGTTACCTCTGGCCTAATCTGGGATCAAGGGCATCAACTAAGAGAACAAAGTTAAAAAATGTCAGGTTTGTTTCTTGCCAGTCGGTGACACTCAAAAACGCTCCAAGTAAAAAATGCGCAATATCTCAGTCTGTTAAACCACATCCAGAAGGGTCCAAACGGAACGAACTGGAGGAATGGAATACTGGGTGTGTCATTCAGAAAAGGGCACGTGTTCGCTGCGTGTCGTTATTTGCAAGGGTGAAGGAAGTGGCACAGAGTTCGCAACGAGCCTCGTACAGCAAGCGCACACAGAATCATGCGTACAGAACAGACAAGCGAGAAAATGCGGTCGCGGCTGAGATCCTTGGAGAAGTCACACGGTTGCTGGTTATTACAACCCATTATCCAAACCCCAAAATGGTGGGATACCTAACAAAGGACCGATCCAAACGTCACACTGATATATCACACCAGTATTGAATAAACAGTTACATTGTTGTATCTTCCATTTTGCGCCAATTTATTCGTTTCATATTACACCAGTTTGCCTATAGGTTACGACTTTGCATAGGCCATTGACATCAGTCGATGAGGGACTCTGATTTCTCTAGTACTGACTAACATCCATAGATGTACGTTCTTGTATTAAGTATAAAAGTTGCCTACCGAAACCAGTTCCAGACCTTCTCTCTGTTACCTGAGTGCAAGGTTTCCAACTGAGTAAGATTTTAAGGGCTATTCGACACCCCTAATTCCAGGTATTGTAGCCCCACCGACGAATTTGAGAAAGACCTACAATAGTGGGTAAGGTAATTTACGCAACAACAAATCAGTAGCGACCGGTCGGTTACTTCTTTCAAGTTCACAAGCACATCAATTTGTTGTGGCAAGTAACAAAGCAAGATCAGTCATATCTTAAGGAGTCGATCAGGCAACTCAAGCGAAAGCCTACTTATATGAGTGAATCACTTCATTACTGTGGGTCAAGAAAGAGCTAGATATGATCAGAAAATCTGAAAGAAAATGGAACTTGACGAGTATTCGAAAAATCCGCACGAAACGAGCAGCAGTTAAACGAATACGCACCTATTTTTATGGATTAAACTTATAGTCCAAAGCGGATGAAGAAGGAGTAGGGAAGGGTGTACCGATTAGTGGTTCATTTAAACAATAGATCACTCTAAATTTATTGGTTACAACAAGAATATTGAGACAAAGGGCGGTATCATCCTTAACAAGTTAGAGAAAGTTTGGTCACTAACTCTCTGTGGGTAATCAGATTGGGGTTTGTTGGGTGTATTGAGATGGCTTTCACGACGTTAAGCGCATACTTTAGTTTGGGTTCATGAATTAAGGCCTTGCAATTTTCGGTCCACTTCAACAATTTTCTGTGCAGCTGTTGCATTACGAATTGCTGTAGCCAAAAATGTCATGATTTTATTCAATCAAGTAACGCAGAATGAAACGAAAGTCACTAGGTATGTGACTACTTACCGTAGGTCAGAAAGATAAACAAAAGAGCTTCGTTATTTTCACACTGGTTGGCACATCACATTTTTCTGAACTTTGATACTAATCAAGACACGATGTTGCGCCTTCCAACTATACAGAGTCCTTTTGGATATTTCACTCAGGAGAAATTGATTACCAGCCTGACCTATCAGTGCTCGTGTATTCAAACTGGGGCAGTAGACAGTACAGAGTTGAAAACATGGAACTGCATTCTCGTTGATATCTCTTACCAGGTTAAGGATATCACCGTGTTCACTGGTTCTTATGGTTTGTTTTGGCAACTTTGGGATGCGAGTCTGATATTTTAAAGCAAATTCATCTGGTGGACATACCCACGAAAACACACTACAGGAACTCAGTGGTGATTAGTCGTCTGATTAAGTGGAAACGATTCTACAAAACCCGTTTCGGACTCTATTCAAATTTTGCCACTGATTGAGTCTAATGGGTACATCTGGTACGTGATCATAGAACTTGAGTGTCGCTGTAAATTGAAAACATTTCACGCAAACTGAACAACTCAAAGCACTCGCCGGAGATTAGAGGTGCAGTTTCCGTGTGCCGCTCTGCAGTTGACTTCAGAGCGCAAAAAAGCTGCTTGTTAATTCGAAGCGTTATCTTCAACTTCAAATTCATTCCGCCGGGTCCTCAGTCTGCTTGCATGCCTGAATAGCGGCTACCGCGTGACACTTTGACTTCAACTTATCGTGCAGTCATCGACTGTGATTAACAGGACACTTACTGTGTCATTTCGAGGCGATTCGGCAATCCAAGAATTACTGAAGCGAAATCAGTGTTTTCTAATATGAAGTCATTGGCGCAAAGCGCAGATGGTAATCTCACGAAGGCATGACAGGAGTTTGCATCTGGGTCGCATACGATTGTGCACCACAGATGAGCTTTAACAAGAGTGAAACTCAAAAGGGAGTGGCTAAAAACTCTTATGAATGCGACAGTTGCAACCCGTCGCGCATGGTGTTCAGTCTGTCTCAACCCAACTCTCGTACTACATATCACTATTCACCTATCAGTGAGTTTTTTAGATATCGATTGGCGGTTGTTCCGGTTTTGCTGCAAACTTTCTGATGCGCGAAAACATTTTCCCAAACAACTAGGACTCCTATGAAGTACTTTATACGCTTGAACATCCAGTCATACACTCACTTGCGGCATCATCGTCCTCATCGCATGCTCATCAGTACGTCGAACTCATTTACTCACAACACAATTCTTATTTGTTCATTTCGACATTCGCAACTAATCGAATCGTTTCTTCCGACACTACAGTAAGTTTCAAATATCCACGCTTTTACCAGCTGATTCTCATATTTCTATATGCGACATTACTCATTAATAGCCGGCAGGCAATAAACAGCTTACAGCACCTGATCCTCGCGTCGTTCTGCAAATTATCAGGAGGTATCGTTTGATGCGCATCATGTGAGTACATGCGACTGATCAGACTGAAGTGGATTTCGCATAGATAACCTCAGTGTGAATTGCTCAATCGCATTTTTTATTCTAATGCATTCAACGACTGGTCCTGAGCCAGGAAGAATATCAGTCAAATGAATAATTTCGTAGAGCCTGACATCGTGGCACTCCGGATAACTCGGTTAAAAGCATCGAACAGCTCCACTGTGATATACACTAAATAACCGTGCTTGTGTAAAATCGGCCGAATTAACTAGAGCAAATCGCAAATTTATGATAACCATGAATTTTTGACTAAACGAGAATCACGTTCACTAGATGACTGGGTAATTCGTCACAGAACACCACAGTTCTCTGTCAAATTGTCGCAGGGTGCATGCCAATAGATGTAATCAGATAACTATCACAACTTGTGCCACAGATAAACGTTACATTTATGCACCTATACTCCAGCCTTCCGATTCCATTGAAAAACATCTGTTGTCTCATGCTCACAGAACAAGTCAAACTTCACGACAGCTATTGTAGAGAATCGGGGTACACCATCCAAGTCGACTAGAGCACCGTAGAACTGGAGCGAGTAGCCATGATAGATTCACGCATCTGCTGAAGTGGGCATACATAGTAGACGCTGATGAAACCTTTTAGCTAACGTACCGCGTGCGAAGTAAACGAGCTCAGGCGTTTCGAAAATGTGCGCACGCTCTACCGTCGAAGTTAGTGTAATCTGTTTGCTCGACGCAATTTTCTCCTATACGGCAATACGAGCCAGCAAATATAAAGGAGCGGTAAAAAAACTGATGTTAATAAATCTAACAAGCTGTCTTGATCACGCCAGTTTTATTGTTTATTGCGCGATAGCCAGCACAGTTACATCGTGAAAATGTTAATCGGAATTAAACCCTGGTCGCAGCAGGTATAAGAACTAGCGGTAAGCTCTAGTAAGACAGAAATTCGAATCTTACATATCTTTCCGAAAAGGAGTGATTAAAATTCCGGCTGGATGTGAAAGCGATAATCATCTGTAAACAATTTTCAATTTATAAAGCTCAAATTCGCAACTACTTAATAGTAATGTGTAGCCTGCAATCAAAATTTTCCGTTCCCTGCATTACGCTTACGTTGACCGGAAATCAACATGACAGATGAGTAAACAAAAGGTTTCAGTCAGAAACAACCGTTCAATAACATACCACCGGGTCATCCCTAACGTAGTAATCGTTGATCGAGCTGGGCTGTTGTTAGCCTAGTCATTAGCATGACTAGACACTGTAGCCACGTTGCACAAATGCACAAGACTAAGTAGTGGATGGTCCGAAAAGTATGCTGTTATGTTTGCTACCATGTTCAACTTCCTGTTGGCTGTACTTCGAGTGAGTTTAAGTTTGTTTTCTTGAGTTCTAATTTGGAAAGGATTGCTGCGAAACGGTCTGAATTGTATACATTTCTCATAAGTTTCTTTGAAATAACTTCACCTGGTATTGGATAGGTTGTTTTAGGAAGCATCTGTAATCCCTGACAGAGTTAATGGGTGTTACGTATGTAAATTCACGGACTACGCAATTAAAAACACTTTCTCTAGAGGAGCACCAGCACTCCACAGAAGGCTGATCGGTAGCACTAGAGTTGATCTTATCTAATACTGTCTCCCATCGGTTCACATGTGAATACTCACCTACAACTGGATGAATTCATATACGGTAAATACGTGCAATTTATATGCACGCGTACTATGTAAATACCACCTGTACTATATACAGTGTATGCCTCATGGCTGCATGCTGTCCGTACCTCCCGCTGCAGAAAGCAAAGTCTGTATGTATTTACAATCTAAAAGTGAGGACGTAAAACAGTTGAATGTTCCTTGTATCTTGGTAGCAACCACAGCGGTGGACGCTGTCATCGGCGTTTGTTTCAAAACGAATAAGCTCATCGGATCACGTGTGAACAAATGACAATAGTCTACAATCTATGCATATCGGACGGTGATTTTCATACAGTACTGTTTCAGGGAACGCCTCCCACGTGAAGATTCTGTTCACACAACAAAAAAATAACTGAGTTGACAGTGCATTGAACGTGGTCACTTTCCATGTTGGACATGATTGGTGATACACACAGGTTGAATAGATGTCACTGTTTCGCACTCAGGATTGACGTTTATAATCAAAGTATGTTTCAGCGATGACAGCCGCGGGTAGCTGCCACCGACGATGTCCAAGGAATCTTACCTTTTCAGCCAACTTATACATGGAGAACCTTATCAGTCAAGGACAAATACAACCAGTGATCCGCCAGTAACTTCCGGTACAGGCATCAAAGTGAAACTGATTCAATGAATCACAAAGAGGTTGCTAGTTCACGATGTATTTTGACGGGGTTCATTGCATCTGTTCCGTCACCCGTATGTGCAACATACGCACTACCGCGTGGGTGGCACTACCTTATGGAGATTCTACGAGTTGTGGTTACCTAGAGGCTACTAGAGAATATTTTCACGTATAATCACAAGAGATGATGACTAACAAACATGTGGCTTGCCGATCGAAAGTGCGGGTAGCAATTCCATCATACATACAGTTGGTTTTTCATTGTAACCTACTTCAGCAGATCACCAATTAATTGGACTTCACAACATAATGGACCACAGTGGGAAACACAAACAGGCCACAATACTGGCCTCTTGTAAGTCTTCACTGTTGTTCTTATTGTATGAAAACACTGTACATTTCAGTGATAACCACTGAACTACACGACCACATATTAGGTTAATCCGATTCAATCGACTGCTCTGTAAGTCAGTAGAGTATCCGAAATAGTTTTGTGAGGGAAGTCTACACTTACTCACTCAGTCCGCAATGTACGTTCCCCGTAGCGAAGTACACCGGAAAAATTCTCTTTGGCGTTTCTTGGTTTGGCCTGAAATGTTGGTAGGAGGAAGTACATCGACACTTTGTACCTGTTTTTTATTCTTGCGCTGATTAGCCGGTGAAAAACCTGCAGGTTTCGTGATTTCAGCGGAGATGCACCTTCCTGTATGGGATTGCGATCCAACTTGTAGTCGTTATTGTTGTGTTTCCTATACATAGTTGATAGTTGTATAGAGTCTTCTGTGCCTTTTTCCAAAATTGCTTCTCCTTTAGGCATTAAAGATTTATGTAAAAAAAACTTCCTTTTCGAGGCAGTAATGTTTCTCTACTGCATTTTCAGGTTGCAAAAGTGGTTTGTGGTTGGCTAAACATGATCAACATTTGCTACTTCTACGGTTCCGATTACACGCACTGGTCATTTTTATAGACCTGTCAGAACCGGCGTATGACCCACTCGTGATATAGAGTCCAGCTTATTGGAGACAGGGAGTACAAACCAGTCAGCGTTGTCAATCACCTCATAGTCTACAGCATTGACAGAGCTCAGTGGTTTCGTAAGCATGTTCTAACATTCCAAAATCAGCCACGGGTGAAGGACAAAGAAAACAATATCAGCCATGGTATGCGCAGACTTAGTACTGAGGCTTTCGGTTGAGCCGATGACTAGTGCGTGGTAGCTAGCCCAAAGAAATTAAACTGCAATACTGCGCACGTCGAATATATCAATTTCTAGGTACAACTCCGATGAGGACACCGAAATCAAATTTGAAGTACCACAGAAACTAACAGGATACTGCACTGAATATCTGCAAACTCGATAGTGTCCTTTGTATTTCGAAAAATGTATTTCGAACATGTGAAACAAAAGTTTTAGAAAGAAGTGTGAGAGATATCTAAATGGATGATTCATCACTGTAAAGAAGCTGCACCACTAAGGAGGACGGAGTGGTTGGATTGCATTTTGTTTATTGATTGTTGCGCTGCTGTGCGAATTCCGAAATTACTTGATAGATTGATGAGAAAGATTGCAACTTGGTTTTCACAGGCCCAATGGGATGCGGTGTGAAAGGAACCACAGCATGTATCTATGTCATCAAAAGCAAGGGCCGAAACTTACGTTCGATTGGAGTCAGGAGAGAAAGCTTTACTACACTGTGTGAACTGGGTACCTACGACAGCAGTGATTGTAGACTGGTTCCGTGCTCCAATAGATGAACTGAACAAAAATTTTGAAGAACATTTAACAGAACAACAGCATTATTTTTTGACTTTGTCGCACTTTTAACGAGCTAGAGTTACTGATCACCGGTGGCTGTTTGATGTTCATAGTGGTTGGAAGTATCCGAACTTAACAGCACATTTGATCGCTATATCGTTGTAATTTGCAACTAACTTGTTTTGTGTTCGTGACAATTGTTTGTCAAATGTGGATTGTTCTAGGCTTTGTCCGTCATTATTTTGGTACAGTTGACAGCGACTGACGTTAACGATCTGCATGCAGCTGCCACCCTAGAATCAAACTTTTGGTTCGTGGACCACGACCAGGTCACCCGGTTTTTTCCATTTCACGGTAAGCCTGAAATGTTGACCGTGAATTGCCGTTTCAACGGTCGGCTGTAGGCGCATTTCACGGTTAACTACAGTAACCTTATGTCAGCGGGACAGACAATCTGGCCTGAGGCTAACTTCTTCACACCACTAACCCGATCAAACCGATCGATGAAGTTGGCACCATTTTTGAAGACGATGCCACTTGTGAAATTATACTAGTTGTTCAGGAGTGGCCGCAATTTCGACTTTTACTCTCGATGAATGCTGCAATTCGGTAACACAAAACAATGAGTTAAATGGATGCACTCACCAACCTCCTCGGTATCGTTGAACAGTTACAATTTGTTGGGACATTTTTATCCTAAACCGTGAGTAGCCTTTCCGGTTTGGTACGTGTTACAGCTGCTGTGAACACATGATTAGATTGATTGACGGTAGGCCTGTGTTGGTGTTTTTTCATCGTAAAGTGAGTTAGCTGATCCAATCATTCAGCTATAACAATGATGGCATGTGGAATCCTCATACTCTACAGTTGTCACGCAAGGCATTCTTAAACAGAAACCGATATATGACAAAGCGTTCGAACAGGAACGTCCAGAAACCAACTGCCAGCAAATAATTTAACCACTACAGAATCAATAAGTTCACTATTATGCAACATGTGACATGAGTATAACCTGAGAACCATGAACCAGTTTTGTCATATAAACCAGATGTATGTACAACGTGTACTACTTATTACAGCGTCAATAAATTTGCGGCAGAACTAGCTCTAACCGGTGGACAGGTAAACATGCACGCATTATTCATGAGTGCAGAAATTGTAACTTATCGCCGACAGTTTTCGGAAAGTTTCCTCATCATGAACCCTTGCAAATCTGTCTCATAAGCTCATAAGAATATGACTTCTAGGGTCAGAAGCAGCTCTTAATCAAACTGAAGGTAGTTATATGCTACACATCTGATGATGTGCCCTGATTTGTAGGAGTGGCAGTCACTAACAGAAGGTGAAAAAACGTCAATTAAAATACGTGTATATGTTACACGTAAATAACAGCGTATTAAACAATAGTGAATAGTAAACTAGATAACATAATGTGTGGACCTATCAAAGTCCTGCTTAGGTAGTGAAAGGGATTTTAACGGTCGGGTCTCATCAGTTAAAACCATCGAGACTTGCGGCGTATGACGGATAACTGGGTTTATGTGAGAATCATCCTTGACTTTTAATTCCTCTGCTGGGTAAGGCTGTGCAGGTCATAGAGACAAAAATCCTGTCGGTAAGATCGTGTACCATTTGGTTTGTGTGACGGATCCTGGGCATAACATGTTGTCTAGTTCCTTTTTCGTTCCAGACCTCTGGTAACGTGAGCGCGTTTAAGGGAAACCCGATTGTATTCGGTTTGACAATGCTCGTGACACAATAACCGTCCCAAACCATGAACGGGATAACACATATGTGTGGCTGCGAGAGAGGAGGCTACCAGCACCAGGTGTTTTGGACAGGCTGGACCAGGCAGACGCGCCGGGCGCAGAGTGAATAAACATGACCGCCTATCTAGGTCACTTTACTGTTAGGAAGAAAATTCACAAAACGTAGGGTGGCCTTGAGGTGTGAAATACAGCGTGCCAACGCGGTGATTAATTTGGACGCGGATATGTGGGGACCGAGAGGATGATTCTCGAAAGTATGTCGGCTATAACTCTCCTGACAGGAGGACATCTATACGACAGATAACGAATAAACTTACATAATTACAAAGTTACATAATTACTGTATACGTGTACAGCAGACTGATTAAGATTTCCGAACTAATTTATCATCAACAATAAAATTAGTCAGCCATGTGTTAAAGGTACACACAAACAACATAACTGAGCAGCTTAGCAGTCTGGAAGTGTTATTTGGTGTACCATAGGCTTATCGTGTAGCGCTCGGGAGATTTCACTAGCTGCTTACGATGTGATGTGTAAAATAGTTCCAAAACTCACATACGTTTATCGTATCTAGGCCAACACGCAATGTATATTGTCCGATTGTTTGTCTGCATGTCAAGTGACCGTGTGGCGTGAACCCGAACCACACACACTTTCGGTTAACTCCTTCGTCGAAGGCGTTATAAGAGACTCCTTGTATATTTCATCCAGCATACATTTGATCTCTATTTTCGACAGCTTTTTTGTGTTCCACGCCAGTTAAATTCTTATCTAACGGAAACAACTTAATTCACGTGCACCGAAACTGACCTTTTGTGGACTTGAATATGGTGGAAATGACGGGGCGAACTCCGCAACACTATGAAACCTAAATACATTTATTTTTTTCACCTGGATGTAACCTTAACCAAAACGTCAGCATTTTCACGCCTACGGCTCAGTGCTGCTCAGAGAAAATTCAACCAAGTAACTTATACAAATGACGATGATGTTAAATGGTTGTAAATTGTCCAAAGTTGTTCGTGAATTGTTTACTTCGGTACAACTTTTCTGTCATAGGCCCTTCAGACTAGCTTTTGAACTGAAGGTAATTTTTTTACGAAACTCAGCGTATAGCTAGTTAAAATAAGGATAGGTAAAGTTCATATTCATACTCAGTGAATAACAATCTAAGTTAAAGGTTGATGTACTGCTAAAAAAATAGAATGGAGATGTGTTACAACGAATGTGGTGAGACAAGAAAGTACCTTTCCATGGCGATCACTTCATTTTGCCGAATAAATTATATTTCCTAAACATGCAATTCCTTCTGTGATTTTTTGCCATTCAGTGCAGTCTTGTGTGACCAAGTCGTTATCTCGAGTTTTGAGTAGTTCACAGCAAAACCTTGTGAGGCAAGTATTCATTTACAAAACCAAGATTATTGCAGCACGTCGGTAATAGTTTTCCATCGTGACCAGTGTATCATTAAAATCTCTGTTTCCGTCCAACGATTTCTGAAAGCGGGTTGATGCCGAGTTCCGTATAGAAACAGTGCGCGACTGTCATGTATTCTGTCATGCCAGCAAACTTGCAAGAAGCACTGGTTGCTTTTCAAAATTGCTGAGTGGAACTCGGAAGTAACCAGCTGAACAACGTTCATACACCTCTTGCATTCTTAGGTGAGCGAATTCAACTAGACATCCAGACGTTAGTCAACGATGATGTAGGAGTATTTGCAACTTTATCATAGTGTCGAGCAAGAACACTACCATTCCTTCTTATCTTTCTCTGCCTAAGCTATTTCTGACCATCTGCAACATGCATACGGGAGAAAAGCTATCGGATAATATGGTTAAACCTACATCGCCTTATGCCTAAACGGAAGACGGAGTGTAAACAAGAATAGCGATTCTATACTTGTTGTTTCTGTTTACCATAATATGGTAAGCTACCTAAGAAATTGGTTTCCTAGAATGATTCGACTGTTATGATTATGTAGTAAGTGAGCTTGTACCGGCGTCGACTAGTTGTATTCGATGACAATTAGATCAATTCAATTATTTTGAAGTATTTTGGTAGTTTGGAAGACACTTATAAAACTGACAGACAGACGTAAAATTCTCAGCAGAACATTCTACCATCTGAAGAAATGAAATAGAATTGCCCGTATCATCATTCACCGACTGTGTATCTGCAGATGGCTAACGGAACTACTCATTCGCATAGTTAGGGAGTATATGTATACACACACACACACACGTATCTGGTCATCAAAAATTTTTGCTACCGACTGAAACCGTGTGAAGCTTCTGTACAACCTGACGGTATGGCTCAAACTTCTCTTTCAACCGCCTCTTCAATTTTCGCCACGATATCTTGTCAGTAAAGCGTCACAAGCACCTTTACCAGACAGCTTACTGAATGGAGTTTAGGTGTAACCATTTCACAGCATCAATCACAGTCAACATCACTAAATCTTTAGTCGGTTCATACATAAGTAGTTCCTCATGAACATTGCTCATGTGCATTCGGTCACATTAATACCAGCAATAAGAGTAGACAGTGGTCATAGTAGTAGGGGATCGGTATGCACTGATGATCGCAAATATTCGTATGTGTAATTTTTCTTGTCACAATGAGACTACCACTCGCCATCTCACTTTACAATGCGAACGCATTTTGAGCCTAATTATTTTGCTCATTGTAGTGAATGTTTTGTCACAGTGATGTTTACGGTGACTTTCTATCGTAGCTCAATTCTTCCACTGTGCACATCTTATCACAGTCATCTCTGGCAACCTTTGTATGGATATTAAGATATATTTGGTCTGTGGATACGACAACGGGATCACTGGGAAAGATTGTGCCAGGGTTGTCTTCGTTAGGAAGGCGGTTTTACTCACCCAGCTGGTCCTTGAATTCAGCCTATTTTATAGCCGTTCCGATTCGATATACTTGGATTGGTTTAAGTTGAAAATCGACTCGGATTAGGGAAATTAAATAAATTAATTAAGGAGATTTATAAAAGACCAATTAATTACATCTGTCAAAGTCATGCATCTTTGTGCGATGCGAACTGAAGCACTAAGACTTGAGAAACGAATGTGTGATCAGTTGGACAAAAGCATAATAATTGCACATGTCGACGAAAATTTAACTCATATTACTTTACTTTTCAAGTGATTTATTGGTAACATCAACAAGATATGTTCCATCCTAAGAACTACATGAAACAGCCGCCAGGTAAGAATCTTTTGGCAGTAAATCATCTAACTACTGTTTGCCTTCCCGTGATGAGATGGCAACACATTTTATTCACGTCCAGCTAGACTGTACTAGAAAATTTGATTAGCTGACCAACTGCGGAATGTAGCACTTTGTTACACGGATGTCTCGTTCACGTCACGCTTACTAGTAGGCGGAATATTGCTAGAATCGGAGATAAAAACCATACATGGTGGGGATGTTTACAAAGGTGCGAGCATTGAGGGTGCGGTGAGGCAAAATGAATAGGAGATGAAAGCCATGTAACAATGGGAATAATCAATAAGAGGCGGTTAATTAGATTGATTCCAGACACTGTCATTTACATCCAATAAACCCAAACCAGATAAAAAAGAGATTAAAAAACTATGATTATTTTCTCATTTTACCGGCTGCAACACAGAGGACCCCCTCAAGTACAATTACTTTATCTAAAGTAGTAGTTAAACCTTGATCAAAGGAAACTGATACATTCGACACACTTCATATAGTTTCAATTTAGAACAGTCGTAATAATACGCCACTGAACACGAATATTACTGAGCGACAAAAGTCTTATTTGATGACCAGGAAGAACAGGAGCGGAAGCGTAAAAACGTCATCTTCAGTATGGATGGATGAAGTTTATTATAAGTGTGTATCAAGTTAGTTAAGTGAAGAAAATGTTGATATAATAAGCTGTAGATCCAAGAAAATGAGGTGACACCGAAACAAGACCAGTGATATACGGTTTGTCCTAGAACTGTAAACACAAAAACACAATCCAAAGTCCGAACCGAAGGGTCTACCCAACGAACAGGCCTCCTAACCAAGCGGGATTGGCGAACGGGTACAACACACCGCTATAACCACAGTCAGACTAGCTGGCATCGGGATATGCACGCATTTCTCACCAAGTCGCTCGGCCCCATCGTCCCTGTGTTTTGCTAACGCGGCCCACGATCGGTAACATTCACCTGATGACAGGCTTCCCTAAATGTTTCAACGCCTGAAGGGCAGCGCTGGGCTGGGATTCAGTATGTATCGTTGACTGCGAATGGACAAACTGAAGATGCAATACCTCCCTTTAGGGAAATGTCCTATCACGATAATGTTCTCACAAAACGATTGATATTAGAAAGACACATTCAGAAACGAAACAGATCTCCAAATCACCGGAAGACTGAGCGTAAACTAAATATGCTGACTGTGTGTGTAGATGGCTCTGAAAGCGGTTTAGAATGGATATTTTTACTTCACCGAAGGTATGTCAAAGTTGCGGGCTACGGAGTGACTGGTTCTTTACGTGCATCTGCCTGGTTCTCCCTGTGTCTGTCTGGTCGACCGTTTCGATATTGACTTACGTTGAATCGTACTGCTCTCAGTTCTTTGTGCTGGGCAGCGGTCGCGCAGCACTTGGTCTGGGCGAAGTTATCATGTTGGGAACAGATCACTCCTGGAACACAAGTAAGAGAAGGACGTATCAGTAATCTGACGGGTGAACAGCGTACCGAACTGTCTTTTTTCATGCAGCCTGTGGTGAA